>CAWUFW010028251.1:0-22707 GCA_963921515.1 Calotriton arnoldi | reverse complement strand
GGTTTCAGGGCATCACCCTTCTTCAGCCAGGCTAGCTTGAATCCAGTGGTGTAGTGAGCACGGGACCCACGTCTGGGCATACCCTTCCCACTTAGGGCGACAAATGCAAAAGAAACAATTGATGGACGGAATGCTGGACAATGCAAACATTCACCCCCAGTCACAAGGATCTGGGTTAAATCCATCATTCTTTTGCTCACCACACCACCCCAGTTTGGACCCAGCCATATGCAAATCAGTCTTGACCCTGTTCCTTGTGGGAACAGTCCAGCCCGAACTGCCAAGCCAGGTCCTCCCTGGACCGGAAACAAGCATCCTAGGACCGGTTTCAGGGCATCACCCTTCTTCAGCCAGGCTAGCTTGAATCCAGTGGTGTAGTGAGCACGGGACCCACGTCTGGGCATACCCTTCCCACTTAGGGCGACAAATGCAAAAGAAACAATTGATGGACGGAATGCTGGACAATGCAAACATTCACCCCCAGTCACAAGGATCTGGGTTAAATCCATCATTCTTTTGCTCACCACACCACCCCAGTTTGGACCCAGCCATATGCAAATCAGTCTTGACCCTGTTCCTTGTGGGAACAGTCCAGCCCGAACTGCCAAGCCAGGTCCTCCCTGGACCGGAAACAAGCATCCTAGGACCGGTTTCAGGGCATCACCCTTCTTCAGCCAGGCTAGCTTGAATCCAGTGGTGTAGTGAGCACGGGACCCACGTCTGGGCATACCCTTCCCACTTAGGGCGACAAATGCAAAAGAAACAATTGATGGACGGAATGCTGGACAATGCAAACATTCACCCCCAGTCACAAGGATCTGGGTTAAATCCATCATTCTTTTGCTCACCACACCACCCCAGTTTGGACCCAGCCATATGCAAATCAGTCTTGACCCTGTTCCTTGTGGGAACAGTCCAGCCCGAACTGCCAAGCCAGGTCCTCCCTGGACCGGAAACAAGCATCCTGGGACCGGTTTCAGGGCATCACCCTTCTTCAGCCAGGCTAGCTTGAATCCAGTGGTGTAGTGAGCACGGGACCCACGTCTGGGCATACCCTTCCCACTTAGGGCGACAAATGCAAAAGAAACAATTGATGGACGGAATGCTGGACAATGCAAACATTCACCCCCAGTCACAAGGATCTGGGTTAAATCCATCATTCTTTTGCTCACCACACCACCCCAGTTTGGACCCAGCCATATGCAAATCAGTCTTGACCCTGTTCCTTGTGGGAACAGTCCAGCCCGAACTGCCAAGCCAGGTCCTCCCTGGACCGGAAACAAGCATCCTAGGACCGGTTTCAGGGCATCACCCTTCTTCAGCCAGGCTAGCTTGAATCCAGTGGTGTAGTGAGCACGGGACCCACGTCTGGGCATACCCTTCCCACTTAGGGCGACAAATGCAAAAGAAACAATTGATGGACGGAATGCTGGACAATGCAAACATTCACCCCCAGTCACAAGGATCTGGGTTAAATCCATCATTCTTTTGCTCACCACACCACCCCAGTTTGGACCCAGCCATATGCAAATCAGTCTTGACCCTGTTCCTTGTGGGAACAGTCCAGCCCGAACTGCCAAGCCAGGTCCTCCCTGGACCGGAAACAAGCATCCTAGGACCGGTTTCAGGGCATCACCCTTCTTCAGCCAGGCTAGCTTGAATCCAGTGGTGTAGTGAGCACGGGACCCACGTCTGGGCATACCCTTCCCACTTAGGGCGACAAATGCAAAAGAAACAATTGATGGACGGAATGCTGGACAATGCAAACATTCACCCCCAGTCACAAGGATCTGGGTTAAATCCATCATTCTTTTGCTCACCACACCACCCCAGTTTGGACCCAGCCATATGCAAATCAGTCTTGACCCTGTTCCTTGTGGGAACAGTCCAGCCCGAACTGCCAAGCCAGGTCCTCCCTGGACCGGAAACAAGCATCCTGGGACCGGTTTCAGGGCATCACCCTTCTTCAGCCAGGCTAGCTTGAATCCAGTGGTGTAGTGAGCACGGGACCCACGTCTGGGCATACCCTTCCCACTTAGGGCGACAAATGCAAAAGAAACAATTGATGGACGGAATGCTGGACAATGCAAACATTCACCCCCAGTCACAAGGATCTGGGTTAAATCCATCATTCTTTTGCTCACCACACCACCCCAGTTTGGACCCAGCCATATGCAAATCAGTCTTGACCCTGTTCCTTGTGGGAACAGTCCAGCCCGAACTGCCAAGCCAGGTCCTCCCTGGACCGGAAACAAGCATCCTAGGACCGGTTTCAGGGCATCACCCTTCTTCAGCCAGGCTAGCTTGAATCCAGTGGTGTAGTGAGCACGGGACCCACGTCTGGGCATACCCTTCCCACTTAGGGCGACAAATGCAAAAGAAACAATTGATGGACGGAATGCTGGACAATGCAAACATTCACCCCCAGTCACAAGGATCTGGGTTAAATCCATCATTCTTTTGCTCACCACACCACCCCAGTTTGGACCCAGCCATATGCAAATCAGTCTTGACCCTGTTCCTTGTGGGAACAGTCCAGCCCGAACTGCCAAGCCAGGTCCTCCCTGGACCGGAAACAAGCATCCTAGGACCGGTTTCAGGGCATCACCCTTCTTCAGCCAGGCTAGCTTGAATCCAGTGGTGTAGTGAGCACGGGACCCACGTCTGGGCATACCCTTCCCACTTAGGGCGACAAATGCAAAAGAAACAATTGATGGACGGAATGCTGGACAATGCAAACATTCACCCCCAGTCACAAGGATCTGGGTTAAATCCATCATTCTTTTGCTCACCACACCACCCCAGTTTGGACCCAGCCATATGCAAATCAGTCTTGACCCTGTTCCTTGTGGGAACAGTCCAGCCCGAACTGCCAAGCCAGGTCCTCCCTGGACCGGAAACAAGCATCCTAGGACCGGTTTCAGGGCATCACCCTTCTTCAGCCAGGCTAGCTTGAATCCAGTGGTGTAGTGAGCACGGGACCCACGTCTGGGCATACCCTTCCCACTTAGGGCGACAAATGCAAAAGAAACAATTGATGGACGGAATGCTGGACAATGCAAACATTCACCCCCAGTCACAAGGATCTGGGTTAAATCCATCATTCTTTTGCTCACCACACCACCCCAGTTTGGACCCAGCCATATGCAAATCAGTCTTGACCCTGTTCCTTGTGGGAACAGTCCAGCCCGAACTGCCAAGCCAGGTCCTCCCTGGACCGGAAACAAGCATCCTAGGACCGGTTTCAGGGCATCACCCTTCTTCAGCCAGGCTAGCTTGAATCCAGTGGTGTAGTGAGCACGGGACCCACGTCTGGGCATACCCTTCCCACTTAGGGCGACAAATGCAAAAGAAACAATTGATGGACGGAATGCTGGACAATGCAAACATTCACCCCCAGTCACAAGGATCTGGGTTAAATCCATCATTCTTTTGCTCACCACACCACCCCAGTTTGGACCCAGCCATATGCAAATCAGTCTTGACCCTGTTCCTTGTGGGAACAGTCCAGCCCGAACTGCCAAGCCAGGTCCTCCCTGGACCGGAAACAAGCATCCTAGGACCGGTTTCAGGGCATCACCCTTCTTCAGCCAGGCTAGCTTGAATCCAGTGGTGTAGTGAGCACGGGACCCACGTCTGGGCATACCCTTCCCACTTAGGGCGACAAATGCAAAAGAAACAATTGATGGACGGAATGCTGGACAATGCAAACATTCACCCCCAGTCACAAGGATCTGGGTTAAATCCATCATTCTTTTGCTCACCACACCACCCCAGTTTGGACCCAGCCATATGCAAATCAGTCTTGACCCTGTTCCTTGTGGGAACAGTCCAGCCCGAACTGCCAAGCCAGGTCCTCCCTGGACCGGAAACAAGCATCCTAGGACCGGTTTCAGGGCATCACCCTTCTTCAGCCAGGCTAGCTTGAATCCAGTGGTGTAGTGAGCACGGGACCCACGTCTGGGCATACCCTTCCCACTTAGGGCGACAAATGCAAAAGAAACAATTGATGGACGGAATGCTGGACAATGCAAACATTCACCCCCAGTCACAAGGATCTGGGTTAAATCCATCATTCTTTTGCTCACCACACCACCCCAGTTTGGACCCAGCCATATGCAAATCAGTCTTGACCCTGTTCCTTGTGGGAACAGTCCAGCCCGAACTGCCAAGCCAGGTCCTCCCTGGACCGGAAACAAGCATCCTAGGACCGGTTTCAGGGCATCACCCTTCTTCAGCCAGGCTAGCTTGAATCCAGTGGTGTAGTGAGCACGGGACCCACGTCTGGGCATACCCTTCCCACTTAGGGCGACAAATGCAAAAGAAACAATTGATGGACGGAATGCTGGACAATGCAAACATTCACCCCCAGTCACAAGGATCTGGGTTAAATCCATCATTCTTTTGCTCACCACACCACCCCAGTTTGGACCCAGCCATATGCAAATCAGTCTTGACCCTGTTCCTTGTGGGAACAGTCCAGCCCGAACTGCCAAGCCAGGTCCTCCCTGGACCGGAAACAAGCATCCTAGGACCGGTTTCAGGGCATCACCCTTCTTCAGCCAGGCTAGCTTGAATCCAGTGGTGTAGTGAGCACGGGACCCACGTCTGGGCATACCCTTCCCACTTAGGGCGACAAATGCAAAAGAAACAATTGATGGACGGAATGCTGGACAATGCAAACATTCACCCCCAGTCACAAGGATCTGGGTTAAATCCATCATTCTTTTGCTCACCACACCACCCCAGTTTGGACCCAGCCATATGCAAATCAGTCTTGACCCTGTTCCTTGTGGGAACAGTCCAGCCCGAACTGCCAAGCCAGGTCCTCCCTGGACCGGAAACAAGCATCCTAGGACCGGTTTCAGGGCATCACCCTTCTTCAGCCAGGCTAGCTTGAATCCAGTGGTGTAGTGAGCACGGGACCCACGTCTGGGCATACCCTTCCCACTTAGGGCGACAAATGCAAAAGAAACAATTGATGGACGGAATGCTGGACAATGCAAACATTCACCCCCAGTCACAAGGATCTGGGTTAAATCCATCATTCTTTTGCTCACCACACCACCCCAGTTTGGACCCAGCCATATGCAAATCAGTCTTGACCCTGTTCCTTGTGGGAACAGTCCAGCCCGAACTGCCAAGCCAGGTCCTCCCTGGACCGGAAACAAGCATCCTAGGACCGGTTTCAGGGCATCACCCTTCTTCAGCCAGGCTAGCTTGAATCCAGTGGTGTAGTGAGCACGGGACCCACGTCTGGGCATACCCTTCCCACTTAGGGGCGACAAATGCAAAAGAAACAATTGATGGACGGAATGCTGGACAATGCAAACATTCACCCCCAGTCACAAGGATCTGGGTTAAATCCATCATTCTTTTGCTCACCACACCACCCCAGTTTGGACCCAGCCATATGCAAATCAGTCTTGACCCTGTTCCTTGTGGGAACAGTCCAGCCCGAACTGCCAAGCCAGGTCCTCCCTGGACCGGAAACAAGCATCCTAGGACCGGTTTCAGGGCATCACCCTTCTTCAGCCAGGCTAGCTTGAATCCAGTGGTGTAGTGAGCACGGGACCCACGTCTGGGCATACCCTTCCCACTTAGGGCGACAAATGCAAAAGAAACAATTGATGGACGGAATGCTGGACAATGCAAACATTCACCCCCAGTCACAAGGATCTGGGTTAAATCCATCATTCTTTTGCTCACCACACCACCCCAGTTTGGACCCAGCCATATGCAAATCAGTCTTGACCCTGTTCCTTGTGGGAACAGTCCAGCCCGAACTGCCAAGCCAGGTCCTCCCTGGACCGGAAACAAGCATCCTAGGACCGGTTTCAGGGCATCACCCTTCTTCAGCCAGGCTAGCTTGAATCCAGTGGTGTAGTGAGCACGGGACCCACGTCTGGGCATACCCTTCCCACTTAGGGCGACAAATGCAAAAGAAACAATTGATGGACGGAATGCTGGACAATGCAAACATTCACCCCCAGTCACAAGGATCTGGGTTAAATCCATCATTCTTTTGCTCACCACACCACCCCAGTTTGGACCCAGCCATATGCAAATCAGTCTTGACCCTGTTCCTTGTGGGAACAGTCCAGCCCGAACTGCCAAGCCAGGTCCTCCCTGGACCGGAAACAAGCATCCTAGGACCGGTTTCAGGGCATCACCCTTCTTCAGCCAGGCTAGCTTGAATCCAGTGGTGTAGTGAGCACGGGACCCACGTCTGGGCATACCCTTCCCACTTAGGGCGACAAATGCAAAAGAAACAATTGATGGACGGAATGCTGGACAATGCAAACATTCACCCCCAGTCACAAGGATCTGGGTTAAATCCATCATTCTTTTGCTCACCACACCACCCCAGTTTGGACCCAGCCATATGCAAATCAGTCTTGACCCTGTTCCTTGTGGGAACAGTCCAGCCCGAACTGCCAAGCCAGGTCCTCCCTGGACCGGAAACAAGCATCCTAGGACCGGTTTCAGGGCATCACCCTTCTTCAGCCAGGCTAGCTTGAATCCAGTGGTGTAGTGAGCACGGGACCCACGTCTGGGCATACCCTTCCCACTTAGGGCGACAAATGCAAAAGAAACAATTGATGGACGGAATGCTGGACAATGCAAACATTCACCCCCAGTCACAAGGATCTGGGTTAAATCCATCATTCTTTTGCTCACCACACCACCCCAGTTTGGACCCAGCCATATGCAAATCAGTCTTGACCCTGTTCCTTGTGGGAACAGTCCAGCCCGAACTGCCAAGCCAGGTCCTCCCTGGACCGGAAACAAGCATCCTAGGACCGGTTTCAGGGCATCACCCTTCTTCAGCCAGGCTAGCTTGAATCCAGTGGTGTAGTGAGCACGGGACCCACGTCTGGGCATACCCTTCCCACTTAGGGCGACAAATGCAAAAGAAACAATTGATGGACGGAATGCTGGACAATGCAAACATTCACCCCCAGTCACAAGGATCTGGGTTAAATCCATCATTCTTTTGCTCACCACACCACCCCAGTTTGGACCCAGCCATATGCAAATCAGTCTTGACCCTGTTCCTTGTGGGAACAGTCCAGCCCGAACTGCCAAGCCAGGTCCTCCCTGGACCGGAAACAAGCATCCTAGGACCGGTTTCAGGGCATCACCCTTCTTCAGCCAGGCTAGCTTGAATCCAGTGGTGTAGTGAGCACGGGACCCACGTCTGGGCATACCCTTCCCACTTAGGGCGACAAATGCAAAAGAAACAATTGATGGACGGAATGCTGGACAATGCAAACATTCACCCCCAGTCACAAGGATCTGGGTTAAATCCATCATTCTTTTGCTCACCACACCACCCCAGTTTGGACCCAGCCATATGCAAATCAGTCTTGACCCTGTTCCTTGTGGGAACAGTCCAGCCCGAACTGCCAAGCCAGGTCCTCCCTGGACCGGAAACAAGCATCCTAGGACCGGTTTCAGGGCATCACCCTTCTTCAGCCAGGCTAGCTTGAATCCAGTGGTGTAGTGAGCACGGGACCCACGTCTGGGCATACCCTTCCCACTTAGGGCGACAAATGCAAAAGAAACAATTGATGGACGGAATGCTGGACAATGCAAACATTCACCCCCAGTCACAAGGATCTGGGTTAAATCCATCATTCTTTTGCTCACCACACCACCCCAGTTTGGACCCAGCCATATGCAAATCAGTCTTGACCCTGTTCCTTGTGGGAACAGTCCAGCCCGAACTGCCAAGCCAGGTCCTCCCTGGACCGGAAACAAGCATCCTAGGACCGGTTTCAGGGCATCACCCTTCTTCAGCCAGGCTAGCTTGAATCCAGTGGTGTAGTGAGCACGGGACCCACGTCTGGGCATACCCTTCCCACTTAGGGCGACAAATGCAAAAGAAACAATTGATGGACGGAATGCTGGACAATGCAAACATTCACCCCCAGTCACAAGGATCTGGGTTAAATCCATCATTCTTTTGCTCACCACACCACCCCAGTTTGGACCCAGCCATATGCAAATCAGTCTTGACCCTGTTCCTTGTGGGAACAGTCCAGCCCGAACTGCCAAGCCAGGTCCTCCCTGGACCGGAAACAAGCATCCTAGGACCGGTTTCAGGGCATCACCCTTCTTCAGCCAGGCTAGCTTGAATCCAGTGGTGTAGTGAGCACGGGACCCACGTCTGGGCATACCCTTCCCACTTAGGGCGACAAATGCAAAAGAAACAATTGATGGACGGAATGCTGGACAATGCAAACATTCACCCCCAGTCACAAGGATCTGGGTTAAATCCATCATTCTTTTGCTCACCACACCACCCCAGTTTGGACCCAGCCATATGCAAATCAGTCTTGACCCTGTTCCTTGTGGGAACAGTCCAGCCCGAACTGCCAAGCCAGGTCCTCCCTGGACCGGAAACAAGCATCCTAGGACCGGTTTCAGGGCATCACCCTTCTTCAGCCAGGCTAGCTTGAATCCAGTGGTGTAGTGAGCACGGGACCCACGTCTGGGCATACCCTTCCCACTTAGGGCGACAAATGCAAAAGAAACAATTGATGGACGGAATGCTGGACAATGCAAACATTCACCCCCAGTCACAAGGATCTGGGTTAAATCCATCATTCTTTTGCTCACCACACCACCCCAGTTTGGACCCAGCCATATGCAAATCAGTCTTGACCCTGTTCCTTGTGGGAACAGTCCAGCCCGAACTGCCAAGCCAGGTCCTCCCTGGACCGGAAACAAGCATCCTAGGACCGGTTTCAGGGCATCACCCTTCTTCAGCCAGGCTAGCTTGAATCCAGTGGTGTAGTGAGCACGGGACCCACGTCTGGGCATACCCTTCCCACTTAGGGCGACAAATGCAAAAGAAACAATTGATGGACGGAATGCTGGACAATGCAAACATTCACCCCCAGTCACAAGGATCTGGGTTAAATCCATCATTCTTTTGCTCACCACACCACCCCAGTTTGGACCCAGCCATATGCAAATCAGTCTTGACCCTGTTCCTTGTGGGAACAGTCCAGCCCGAACTGCCAAGCCAGGTCCTCCCTGGACCGGAAACAAGCATCCTAGGACCGGTTTCAGGGCATCACCCTTCTTCAGCCAGGCTAGCTTGAATCCAGTGGTGTAGTGAGCACGGGACCCACGTCTGGGCATACCCTTCCCACTTAGGGCGACAAATGCAAAAGAAACAATTGATGGACGGAATGCTGGACAATGCAAACATTCACCCCCAGTCACAAGGATCTGGGTTAAATCCATCATTCTTTTGCTCACCACACCACCCCAGTTTGGACCCAGCCATATGCAAATCAGTCTTGACCCTGTTCCTTGTGGGAACAGTCCAGCCCGAACTGCCAAGCCAGGTCCTCCCTGGACCGGAAACAAGCATCCTAGGACCGGTTTCAGGGCATCACCCTTCTTCAGCCAGGCTAGCTTGAATCCAGTGGTGTAGTGAGCACGGGACCCACGTCTGGGCATACCCTTCCCACTTAGGGCGACAAATGCAAAAGAAACAATTGATGGACGGAATGCTGGACAATGCAAACATTCACCCCCAGTCACAAGGATCTGGGTTAAATCCATCATTCTTTTGCTCACCACACCACCCCAGTTTGGACCCAGCCATATGCAAATCAGTCTTGACCCTGTTCCTTGTGGGAACAGTCCAGCCCGAACTGCCAAGCCAGGTCCTCCCTGGACCGGAAACAAGCATCCTAGGACCGGTTTCAGGGCATCACCCTTCTTCAGCCAGGCTAGCTTGAATCCAGTGGTGTAGTGAGCACGGGACCCACGTCTGGGCATACCCTTCCCACTTAGGGCGACAAATGCAAAAGAAACAATTGATGGACGGAATGCTGGACAATGCAAACATTCACCCCCAGTCACAAGGATCTGGGTTAAATCCATCATTCTTTTGCTCACCACACCACCCCAGTTTGGACCCAGCCATATGCAAATCAGTCTTGACCCTGTTCCTTGTGGGAACAGTCCAGCCCAGACTGCCAAGCCAGGTCCTCCCTGGACCGGAAACAAGCATCCTAGGACCGGTTTCAGGGCATCACCCTTCTTCAGCCAGGCTAGCTTGAATCCAGTGGTGTAGTGAGCACGGGACCCACGTCTGGGCATACCCTTCCCACTTAGGGCGACAAATGCAAAAGAAACAATTGATGGACGGAATGCTGGACAATGCAAACATTCACCCCCAGTCACAAGGATCTGGGTTAAATCCATCATTCTTTTGCTCACCACACCACCCCAGTTTGGACCCAGCCATATGCAAATCAGTCTTGACCCTGTTCCTTGTGGGAACAGTCCAGCCCGAACTGCCAAGCCAGGTCCTCCCTGGACCGGAAACAAGCATCCTAGGACCGGTTTCAGGGCATCACCCTTCTTCAGCCAGGCTAGCTTGAATCCAGTGGTGTAGTGAGCACGGGACCCACGTCTGGGCATACCCTTCCCACTTAGGGCGACAAATGCAAAAGAAACAATTGATGGACGGAATGCTGGACAATGCAAACATTCACCCCCAGTCACAAGGATCTGGGTTAAATCCATCATTCTTTTGCTCACCACACCACCCCAGTTTGGACCCAGCCATATGCAAATCAGTCTTGACCCTGTTCCTTGTGGGAACAGTCCAGCCCGAACTGCCAAGCCAGGTCCTCCCTGGACCGGAAACAAGCATCCTAGGACCGGTTTCAGGGCATCACCCTTCTTCAGCCAGGCTAGCTTGAATCCAGTGGTGTAGTGAGCACGGGACCCACGTCTGGGCATACCCTTCCCACTTAGGGCGACAAATGCAAAAGAAACAATTGATGGACGGAATGCTGGACAATGCAAACATTCACCCCCAGTCACAAGGATCTGGGTTAAATCCATCATTCTTTTGCTCACCACACCACCCCAGTTTGGACCCAGCCATATGCAAATCAGTCTTGACCCTGTTCCTTGTGGGAACAGTCCAGCCCGAACTGCCAAGCCAGGTCCTCCCTGGACCGGAAACAAGCATCCTAGGACCGGTTTCAGGGCATCACCCTTCTTCAGCCAGGCTAGCTTGAATCCAGTGGTGTAGTGAGCACGGGACCCACGTCTGGGCATACCCTTCCCACTTAGGGCGACAAATGCAAAAGAAACAATTGATGGACGGAATGCTGGACAATGCAAACATTCACCCCCAGTCACAAGGATCTGGGTTAAATCCATCATTCTTTTGCTCACCACACCACCCCAGTTTGGACCCAGCCATATGCAAATCAGTCTTGACCCTGTTCCTTGTGGGAACAGTCCAGCCCGAACTGCCAAGCCAGGTCCTCCCTGGACCGGAAACAAGCATCCTAGGACCGGTTTCAGGGCATCACCCTTCTTCAGCCAGGCTAGCTTGAATCCAGTGGTGTAGTGAGCACGGGACCCACGTCTGGGCATACCCTTCCCACTTAGGGCGACAAATGCAAAAGAAACAATTGATGGACGGAATGCTGGACAATGCAAACATTCACCCCCAGTCACAAGGATCTGGGTTAAATCCATCATTCTTTTGCTCACCACACCACCCCAGTTTGGACCCAGCCATATGCAAATCAGTCTTGACCCTGTTCCTTGTGGGAACAGTCCAGCCCGAACTGCCAAGCCAGGTCCTCCCTGGACCGGAAACAAGCATCCTAGGACCGGTTTCAGGGCATCACCCTTCTTCAGCCAGGCTAGCTTGAATCCAGTGGTGTAGTGAGCACGGGACCCACGTCTGGGCATACCCTTCCCACTTAGGGCGACAAATGCAAAAGAAACAATTGATGGACGGAATGCTGGACAATGCAAACATTCACCCCCAGTCACAAGGATCTGGGTTAAATCCATCATTCTTTTGCTCACCACACCACCCCAGTTTGGACCCAGCCATATGCAAATCAGTCTTGACCCTGTTCCTTGTGGGAACAGTCCAGCCCGAACTGCCAAGCCAGGTCCTCCCTGGACCGGAAACAAGCATCCTAGGACCGGTTTCAGGGCATCACCCTTCTTCAGCCAGGCTAGCTTGAATCCAGTGGTGTAGTGAGCACGGGACCCACGTCTGGGCATACCCTTCCCACTTAGGGCGACAAATGCAAAAGAAACAATTGATGGACGGAATGCTGGACAATGCAAACATTCACCCCCAGTCACAAGGATCTGGGTTAAATCCATCATTCTTTTGCTCACCACACCACCCCAGTTTGGACCCAGCCATATGCAAATCAGTCTTGACCCTGTTCCTTGTGGGAACAGTCCAGCCCGAACTGCCAAGCCAGGTCCTCCCTGGACCGGAAACAAGCATCCTAGGACCGGTTTCAGGGCATCACCCTTCTTCAGCCAGGCTAGCTTGAATCCAGTGGTGTAGTGAGCACGGGACCCACGTCTGGGCATACCCTTCCCACTTAGGGCGACAAATGCAAAAGAAACAATTGATGGACGGAATGCTGGACAATGCAAACATTCACCCCCAGTCACAAGGATCTGGGTTAAATCCATCATTCTTTTGCTCACCACACCACCCCAGTTTGGACCCAGCCATATGCAAATCAGTCTTGACCCTGTTCCTTGTGGGAACAGTCCAGCCCGAACTGCCAAGCCAGGTCCTCCCTGGACCGGAAACAAGCATCCTAGGACCGGTTTCAGGGCATCACCCTTCTTCAGCCAGGCTAGCTTGAATCCAGTGGTGTAGTGAGCACGGGACCCACGTCTGGGCATACCCTTCCCACTTAGGGCGACAAATGCAAAAGAAACAATTGATGGACGGAATGCTGGACAATGCAAACATTCACCCCCAGTCACAAGGATCTGGGTTAAATCCATCATTCTTTTGCTCACCACACCACCCCAGTTTGGACCCAGCCATATGCAAATCAGTCTTGACCCTGTTCCTTGTGGGAACAGTCCAGCCCGAACTGCCAAGCCAGGTCCTCCCTGGACCGGAAACAAGCATCCTAGGACCGGTTTCAGGGCATCACCCTTCTTCAGCCAGGCTAGCTTGAATCCAGTGGTGTAGTGAGCACGGGACCCACGTCTGGGCATACCCTTCCCACTTAGGGCGACAAATGCAAAAGAAACAATTGATGGACGGAATGCTGGACAATGCAAACATTCACCCCCAGTCACAAGGATCTGGGTTAAATCCATCATTCTTTTGCTCACCACACCACCCCAGTTTGGACCCAGCCATATGCAAATCAGTCTTGACCCTGTTCCTTGTGGGAACAGTCCAGCCCGAACTGCCAAGCCAGGTCCTCCCTGGACCGGAAACAAGCATCCTAGGACCGGTTTCAGGGCATCACCCTTCTTCAGCCAGGCTAGCTTGAATCCAGTGGTGTAGTGAGCACGGGACCCACGTCTGGGCATACCCTTCCCACTTAGGGCGACAAATGCAAAAGAAACAATTGATGGACGGAATGCTGGACAATGCAAACATTCACCCCCAGTCACAAGGATCTGGGTTAAATCCATCATTCTTTTGCTCACCACACCACCCCAGTTTGGACCCAGCCATATGCAAATCAGTCTTGACCCTGTTCCTTGTGGGAACAGTCCAGCCCGAACTGCCAAGCCAGGTCCTCCCTGGACCGGAAACAAGCATCCTAGGACCGGTTTCAGGGCATCACCCTTCTTCAGCCAGGCTAGCTTGAATCCAGTGGTGTAGTGAGCACGGGACCCACGTCTGGGCATACCCTTCCCACTTAGGGCGACAAATGCAAAAGAAACAATTGATGGACGGAATGCTGGACAATGCAAACATTCACCCCCAGTCACAAGGATCTGGGTTAAATCCATCATTCTTTTGCTCACCACACCACCCCAGTTTGGACCCAGCCATATGCAAATCAGTCTTGACCCTGTTCCTTGTGGGAACAGTCCAGCCCGAACTGCCAAGCCAGGTCCTCCCTGGACCGGAAACAAGCATCCTAGGACCGGTTTCAGGGCATCACCCTTCTTCAGCCAGGCTAGCTTGAATCCAGTGGTGTAGTGAGCACGGGACCCACGTCTGGGCATACCCTTCCCACTTAGGGCGACAAATGCAAAAGAAACAATTGATGGACGGAATGCTGGACAATGCAAACATTCACCCCCAGTCACAAGGATCTGGGTTAAATCCATCATTCTTTTGCTCACCACACCACCCCAGTTTGGACCCAGCCATATGCAAATCAGTCTTGACCCTGTTCCTTGTGGGAACAGTCCAGCCCGAACTGCCAAGCCAGGTCCTCCCTGGACCGGAAACAAGCATCCTAGGACCGGTTTCAGGGCATCACCCTTCTTCAGCCAGGCTAGCTTGAATCCAGTGGTGTAGTGAGCACGGGACCCACGTCTGGGCATACCCTTCCCACTTAGGGCGACAAATGCAAAAGAAACAATTGATGGACGGAATGCTGGACAATGCAAACATTCACCCCCAGTCACAAGGATCTGGGTTAAATCCATCATTCTTTTGCTCACCACACCACCCCAGTTTGGACCCAGCCATATGCAAATCAGTCTTGACCCTGTTCCTTGTGGGAACAGTCCAGCCCGAACTGCCAAGCCAGGTCCTCCCTGGACCGGAAACAAGCATCCTAGGACCGGTTTCAGGGCATCACCCTTCTTCAGCCAGGCTAGCTTGAATCCAGTGGTGTAGTGAGCACGGGACCCACGTCTGGGCATACCCTTCCCACTTAGGGCGACAAATGCAAAAGAAACAATTGATGGACGGAATGCTGGACAATGCAAACATTCACCCCCAGTCACAAGGATCTGGGTTAAATCCATCATTCTTTTGCTCACCACACCACCCCAGTTTGGACCCAGCCATATGCAAATCAGTCTTGACCCTGTTCCTTGTGGGAACAGTCCAGCCCGAACTGCCAAGCCAGGTCCTCCCTGGACCGGAAACAAGCATCCTAGGACCGGTTTCAGGGCATCACCCTTCTTCAGCCAGGCTAGCTTGAATCCAGTGGTGTAGTGAGCACGGGACCCACGTCTGGGCATACCCTTCCCACTTAGGGCGACAAATGCAAAAGAAACAATTGATGGACGGAATGCTGGACAATGCAAACATTCACCCCCAGTCACAAGGATCTGGGTTAAATCCATCATTCTTTTGCTCACCACACCACCCCAGTTTGGACCCAGCCATATGCAAATCAGTCTTGACCCTGTTCCTTGTGGGAACAGTCCAGCCCGAACTGCCAAGCCAGGTCCTCCCTGGACCGGAAACAAGCATCCTAGGACCGGTTTCAGGGCATCACCCTTCTTCAGCCAGGCTAGCTTGAATCCAGTGGTGTAGTGAGCACGGGACCCACGTCTGGGCATACCCTTCCCACTTAGGGCGACAAATGCAAAAGAAACAATTGATGGACGGAATGCTGGACAATGCAAACATTCACCCCCAGTCACAAGGATCTGGGTTAAATCCATCATTCTTTTGCTCACCACACCACCCCAGTTTGGACCCAGCCATATGCAAATCAGTCTTGACCCTGTTCCTTGTGGGAACAGTCCAGCCCGAACTGCCAAGCCAGGTCCTCCCTGGACCGGAAACAAGCATCCTAGGACCGGTTTCAGGGCATCACCCTTCTTCAGCCAGGCTAGCTTGAATCCAGTGGTGTAGTGAGCACGGGACCCACGTCTGGGCATACCCTTCCCACTTAGGGCGACAAATGCAAAAGAAACAATTGATGGACGGAATGCTGGACAATGCAAACATTCACCCCCAGTCACAAGGATCTGGGTTAAATCCATCATTCTTTTGCTCACCACACCACCCCAGTTTGGACCCAGCCATATGCAAATCAGTCTTGACCCTGTTCCTTGTGGGAACAGTCCAGCCCGAACTGCCAAGCCAGGTCCTCCCTGGACCGGAAACAAGCATCCTAGGACCGGTTTCAGGGCATCACCCTTCTTCAGCCAGGCTAGCTTGAATCCAGTGGTGTAGTGAGCACGGGACCCACGTCTGGGCATACCCTTCCCACTTAGGGCGACAAATGCAAAAGAAACAATTGATGGACGGAATGCTGGACAATGCAAACATTCACCCCCAGTCACAAGGATCTGGGTTAAATCCATCATTCTTTTGCTCACCACACCACCCCAGTTTGGACCCAGCCATATGCAAATCAGTCTTGACCCTGTTCCTTGTGGGAACAGTCCAGCCCGAACTGCCAAGCCAGGTCCTCCCTGGACCGGAAACAAGCATCCTAGGACCGGTTTCAGGGCATCACCCTTCTTCAGCCAGGCTAGCTTGAATCCAGTGGTGTAGTGAGCACGGGACCCACGTCTGGGCATACCCTTCCCACTTAGGGCGACAAATGCAAAAGAAACAATTGATGGACGGAATGCTGGACAATGCAAACATTCACCCCCAGTCACAAGGATCTGGGTTAAATCCATCATTCTTTTGCTCACCACACCACCCCAGTTTGGACCCAGCCATATGCAAATCAGTCTTGACCCTGTTCCTTGTGGGAACAGTCCAGCCCGAACTGCCAAGCCAGGTCCTCCCTGGACCGGAAACAAGCATCCTAGGACCGGTTTCAGGGCATCACCCTTCTTCAGCCAGGCTAGCTTGAATCCAGTGGTGTAGTGAGCACGGGACCCACGTCTGGGCATACCCTTCCCACTTAGGGCGACAAATGCAAAAGAAACAATTGATGGACGGAATGCTGGACAATGCAAACATTCACCCCCAGTCACAAGGATCTGGGTTAAATCCATCATTCTTTTGCTCACCACACCACCCCAGTTTGGACCCAGCCATATGCAAATCAGTCTTGACCCTGTTCCTTGTGGGAACAGTCCAGCCCGAACTGCCAAGCCAGGTCCTCCCTGGACCGGAAACAAGCATCCTAGGACCGGTTTCAGGGCATCACCCTTCTTCAGCCAGGCTAGCTTGAATCCAGTGGTGTAGTGAGCACGGGACCCACGTCTGGGCATACCCTTCCCACTTAGGGCGACAAATGCAAAAGAAACAATTGATGGACGGAATGCTGGACAATGCAAACATTCACCCCCAGTCACAAGGATCTGGGTTAAATCCATCATTCTTTTGCTCACCACACCACCCCAGTTTGGACCCAGCCATATGCAAATCAGTCTTGACCCTGTTCCTTGTGGGAACAGTCCAGCCCGAACTGCCAAGCCAGGTCCTCCCTGGACCGGAAACAAGCATCCTAGGACCGGTTTCAGGGCATCACCCTTCTTCAGCCAGGCTAGCTTGAATCCAGTGGTGTAGTGAGCACGGGACCCACGTCTGGGCATACCCTTCCCACTTAGGGCGACAAATGCAAAAGAAACAATTGATGGACGGAATGCTGGACAATGCAAACATTCACCCCCAGTCACAAGGATCTGGGTTAAATCCATCATTCTTTTGCTCACCACACCACCCCAGTTTGGACCCAGCCATATGCAAATCAGTCTTGACCCTGTTCCTTGTGGGAACAGTCCAGCCCGAACTGCCAAGCCAGGTCCTCCCTGGACCGGAAACAAGCATCCTAGGACCGGTTTCAGGGCATCACCCTTCTTCAGCCAGGCTAGCTTGAATCCAGTGGTGTAGTGAGCACGGGACCCACGTCTGGGCATACCCTTCCCACTTAGGGCGACAAATGCAAAAGAAACAATTGATGGACGGAATGCTGGACAATGCAAACATTCACCCCCAGTCACAAGGATCTGGGTTAAATCCATCATTCTTTTGCTCACCACACCACCCCAGTTTGGACCCAGCCATATGCAAATCAGTCTTGACCCTGTTCCTTGTGGGAACAGTCCAGCCCGAACTGCCAAGCCAGGTCCTCCCTGGACCGGAAACAAGCATCCTAGGACCGGTTTCAGGGCATCACCCTTCTTCAGCCAGGCTAGCTTGAATCCAGTGGTGTAGTGAGCACGGGACCCACGTCTGGGCATACCCTTCCCACTTAGGGCGACAAATGCAAAAGAAACAATTGATGGACGGAATGCTGGACAATGCAAACATTCACCCCCAGTCACAAGGATCTGGGTTAAATCCATCATTCTTTTGCTCACCACACCACCCCAGTTTGGACCCAGCCATATGCAAATCAGTCTTGACCCTGTTCCTTGTGGGAACAGTCCAGCCCGAACTGCCAAGCCAGGTCCTCCCTGGACCGGAAACAAGCATCCTAGGACCGGTTTCAGGGCATCACCCTTCTTCAGCCAGGCTAGCTTGAATCCAGTGGTGTAGTGAGCACGGGACCCACGTCTGGGCATACCCTTCCCACTTAGGGCGACAAATGCAAAAGAAACAATTGATGGACGGAATGCTGGACAATGCAAACATTCACCCCCAGTCACAAGGATCTGGGTTAAATCCATCATTCTTTTGCTCACCACACCACCCCAGTTTGGACCCAGCCATATGCAAATCAGTCTTGACCCTGTTCCTTGTGGGAACAGTCCAGCCCGAACTGCCAAGCCAGGTCCTCCCTGGACCGGAAACAAGCATCCTAGGACCGGTTTCAGGGCATCACCCTTCTTCAGCCAGGCTAGCTTGAATCCAGTGGTGTAGTGAGCACGGGACCCACGTCTGGGCATACCCTTCCCACTTAGGGCGACAAATGCAAAAGAAACAATTGATGGACGGAATGCTGGACAATGCAAACATTCACCCCCAGTCACAAGGATCTGGGTTAAATCCATCATTCTTTTGCTCACCACACCACCCCAGTTTGGACCCAGCCATATGCAAATCAGTCTTGACCCTGTTCCTTGTGGGAACAGTCCAGCCCGAACTGCCAAGCCAGGTCCTCCCTGGACCGGAAACAAGCATCCTAGGACCGGTTTCAGGGCATCACCCTTCTTCAGCCAGGCTAGCTTGAATCCAGTGGTGTAGTGAGCACGGGACCCACGTCTGGGCATACCCTTCCCACTTAGGGCGACAAATGCAAAAGAAACAATTGATGGACGGAATGCTGGACAATGCAAACATTCACCCCCAGTCACAAGGATCTGGGTTAAATCCATCATTCTTTTGCTCACCACACCACCCCAGTTTGGACCCAGCCATATGCAAATCAGTCTTGACCCTGTTCCTTGTGGGAACAGTCCAGCCCGAACTGCCAAGCCAGGTCCTCCCTGGACCGGAAACAAGCATCCTAGGACCGGTTTCAGGGCATCACCCTTCTTCAGCCAGGCTAGCTTGAATCCAGTGGTGTAGTGAGCACGGGACCCACGTCTGGGCATACCCTTCCCACTTAGGGCGACAAATGCAAAAGAAACAATTGATGGACGGAATGCTGGACAATGCAAACATTCACCCCCAGTCACAAGGATCTGGGTTAAATCCATCATTCTTTTGCTCACCACACCACCCCAGTTTGGACCCAGCCATATGCAAATCAGTCTTGACCCTGTTCCTTGTGGGAACAGTCCAGCCCGAACTGCCAAGCCAGGTCCTCCCTGGACCGGAAACAAGCATCCTAGGACCGGTTTCAGGGCATCACCCTTCTTCAGCCAGGCTAGCTTGAATCCAGTGGTGTAGTGAGCACGGGACCCACGTCTGGGCATACCCTTCCCACTTAGGGCGACAAATGCAAAAGAAACAATTGATGGACGGAATGCTGGACAATGCAAACATTCACCCCCAGTCACAAGGATCTGGGTTAAATCCATCATTCTTTTGCTCACCACACCACCCCAGTTTGGACCCAGCCATATGCAAATCAGTCTTGACCCTGTTCCTTGTGGGAACAGTCCAGCCCGAACTGCCAAGCCAGGTCCTCCCTGGACCGGAAACAAGCATCCTAGGACCGGTTTCAGGGCATCACCCTTCTTCAGCCAGGCTAGCTTGAATCCAGTGGTGTAGTGAGCACGGGACCCACGTCTGGGCATACCCTTCCCACTTAGGGCGACAAATGCAAAAGAAACAATTGATGGACGGAATGCTGGACAATGCAAACATTCACCCCCAGTCACAAGGATCTGGGTTAAATCCATCATTCTTTTGCTCACCACACCACCCCAGTTTGGACCCAGCCATATGCAAATCAGTCTTGACCCTGTTCCTTGTGGGAACAGTCCAGCCCGAACTGCCAAGCCAGGTCCTCCCTGGACCGGAAACAAGCATCCTGGGACCGGTTTCAGGGCATCACCCTTCTTCAGCCAGGCTAGCTTGAATCCAGTGGTGTAGTGAGCACGGGACCCACGTCTGGGCATACCCTTCCCACTTAGGGCGACAAATGCAAAAGAAACAATTGATGGACGGAATGCTGGACAATGCAAACATTCACCCCCAGTCACAAGGATCTGGGTTAAATCCATCATTCTTTTGCTCACCACACCACCCCAGTTTGGACCCAGCCATATGCAAATCAGTCTTGACCCTGTTCCTTGTGGGAACAGTCCAGCCCGAACTGCCAAGCCAGGTCCTCCCTGGACCGGAAACAAGCATCCTAGGACCGGTTTCAGGGCATCACCCTTCTTCAGCCAGGCTAGCTTGAATCCAGTGGTGTAGTGAGCACGGGACCCACGTCTGGGCATACCCTTCCCACTTAGGGCGACAAATGCAAAAGAAACAATTGATGGACGGAATGCTGGACAATGCAAACATTCACCCCCAGTCACAAGGATCTGGGTTAAATCCATCATTCTTTTGCTCACCACACCACCCCAGTTTGGACCCAGCCATATGCAAATCAGTCTTGACCCTGTTCCTTGTGGGAACAGTCCAGCCCGAACTGCCAAGCCAGGTCCTCCCTGGACCGGAAACAAGCATCCTAGGACCGGTTTCAGGGCATCACCCTTCTTCAGCCAGGCTAGCTTGAATCCAGTGGTGTAGTGAGCACGGGACCCACGTCTGGGCATACCCTTCCCACTTAGGGGCGACAAATGCAAAAGAAACAATTGATGGACGGAATGCTGGACAATGCAAACATTCACCCCCAGTCACAAGGATCTGGGTTAAATCCATCATTCTTTTGCTCACCACACCACCCCAGTTTGGACCCAGCCATATGCAAATCAGTCTTGACCCTGTTCCTTGTGGGAACAGTCCAGCCCGAACTGCCAAGCCAGGTCCTCCCTGGACCGGAAACAAGCATCCTAGGACCGGTTTCAGGGCATCACCCTTCTTCAGCCAGGCTAGCTTGAATCCAGTGGTGTAGTGAGCACGGGACCCACGTCTGGGCATACCCTTCCCACTTAGGGCGACAAATGCAAAAGAAACAATTGATGGACGGAATGCTGGACAATGCAAACATTCACCCCCAGTCACAAGGATCTGGGTTAAATCCATCATTCTTTTGCTCACCACACCACCCCAGTTTGGACCCAGCCATATGCAAATCAGTCTTGACCCTGTTCCTTGTGGGAACAGTCCAGCCCGAACTGCCAAGCCAGGTCCTCCCTGGACCGGAAACAAGCATCCTAGGACCGGTTTCAGGGCATCACCCTTCTTCAGCCAGGCTAGCTTGAATCCAGTGGTGTAGTGAGCACGGGACCCACGTCTGGGCATACCCTTCCCACTTAGGGCGACAAATGCAAAAGAAACAATTGATGGACGGAATGCTGGACAATGCAAACATTCACCCCCAGTCACAAGGATCTGGGTTAAATCCATCATTCTTTTGCTCACCACACCACCCCAGTTTGGACCCAGCCATATGCAAATCAGTCTTGACCCTGTTCCTTGTGGGAACAGTCCAGCCCGAACTGCCAAGCCAGGTCCTCCCTGGACCGGAAACAAGCATCCTGGGACCGGTTTCAGGGCATCACCCTTCTTCAGCCAGGCTAGCTTGAATCCAGTGGTGTAGTGAGCACGGGACCCACGTCTGGGCATACCCTTCCCACTTAGGGCGACAAATGCAAAAGAAACAATTGATGGACGGAATGCTGGACAATGCAAACATTCACCCCCAGTCACAAGGATCTGGGTTAAATCCATCATTCTTTTGCTCACCACACCACCCCAGTTTGGACCCAGCCATATGCAAATCAGTCTTGACCCTGTTCCTTGTGGGAACAGTCCAGCCCGAACTGCCAAGCCAGGTCCTCCCTGGACCGGAAACAAGCATCCTAGGACCGGTTTCAGGGCATCACCCTTCATCAGCCAGGCTAGCTTGAATCCAGTGGTGTAGTGAGCACGGGACCCACGTCTGGGCATACCCTTCCCACTTAGGGCGACAAATGCAAAAGAAACAATTGATGGACGGAATGCTGGACAATGCAAACATTCACCCCCAGTCACAAGGATCTGGGTTAAATCCATCATTCTTTTGCTCACCACACCACCCCAGTTTGGACCCAGCCATATGCAAATCAGTCTTGACCCTGTTCCTTGTGGGAACAGTCCAGCCCGAACTGCCAAGCCAGGTCCTCCCTGGACCGGAAACAAGCATCCTAGGACCGGTTTCAGGGCATCACCCTTCTTCAGCCAGGCTAGCTTGAATCCAGTGGTGTAGTGAGCACGGGACCCACGTCTGGGCATACCCTTCCCACTTAGGGCGACAAATGCAAAAGAAACAATTGATGGACGGAATGCTGGACAATGCAAACATTCACCCCCAGTCACAAGGATCTGGGTTAAATCCATCATTCTTTTGCTCACCACACCACCCCAGTTTGGACCCAGCCATATGCAAATCAGTCTTGACCCTGTTCCTTGTGGGAACAGTCCAGCCCGAACTGCCAAGCCAGGTCCTCCCTGGACCGGAAACAAGCATCCTAGGACCGGTTTCAGGGCATCACCCTTCATCA
>CAWUFW010028250.1:0-22709 GCA_963921515.1 Calotriton arnoldi | reverse complement strand
ACCCAAGAGAAAGCAACCACACACCCACAGCTCATCCCTCACACAAGCCACACACCATCAGCACACCAACAAATACCTACCTCACATACACCCAGCAAAACACACACTCACACACCCTCACCTGCACACCAACACACACATCACTCACCATCACCACCCATCACCATGCCCCCCAAGAAGAATCCCAAGTTCCTAGATTGTGAATTGGAAGTCCTGGTAGACGAGATCCTCAGGGTGGAGCCACAGCTGTTTGGCACTCTGGTCCAACAGACCCCCATGTCGCAGAAAACCAAGATGTGGGAGAGGATCATCAACAGGGTGAACGCCCAATCATCATGTCGGCGCACAAAGACGGACATCCAGAACAGGTGGTATGACGTGCGCAGGAGGGTACGGGACCTGCTGAAGATAGACTACAGCAACAGCCAACAGACCGGCAGTGGCCCTCCTGCCAAGCCAATATACCTCAGGCCCTGGGAGGAGAAGGTGCGGGCCATCCTTCCGCCAGTGAGCGTATATGGACTAGAGAACATCCCAGAGCCTGGTGAGTACACAACAAATGTACACAATAAACTGCCACAAAACACACACATCACTGTCAAGGGGAGAGTCAAACCATGCACACATAGCAATTACACAGCAACTAGAACAGAATCATCCCAAAATGTGTATGTCAGTCAGATAAACACAACACATGCCATCAAAAAAGTCACATCCAACTGTGCCAACACATGTACAAACACAACCACAACTACAGCTAGGCAGTGGCACAAATAGAACTAACACACACATCCACACATGTAGCCACCACAACAACACCAACACACAGTGAAGACCACTCAAAGGAAGGAATTCTGTGTATGCTGGCCAAGTCAGTGTAGCCAATAGCATCATGGGAGTCGCAGTCACACATATTGCCCCCCCACAACTGTCCCATCAACACCACCCTGAACCATGCTCACATCACAGGGAGTGGAGAAGGACTCACAAGATGGCTGACACTGGCTACTGCTGTGGGGAGCACAAGGCCCTGCTGCCAACTGTGCACCAACAAACAGCAGGACACCACTGACTGACATCCTGAGAGACAACTTACACTCCCTGCAATGCAAGCACGTTCCATGGTGGGCTATCTGGCTGGCTGGGTGGGAAGGGGGACTTGCAGCACTGACTATAGTCACCAGCACCTCCCCTCACACCCCCCCAACACAAACTCCACAGTACCCACCTGGTAGAATGCAATGCCCTCCATCCTAACACAAGATCCCACAAAGCACCACCACCCTGGGTTATGTTGTGTGAAGCACAGGGACACTCTTGGGACTCTTAGCCAAACAACTGCCAGGACAACACTCCCAGCCATCCTGTCAGCACAGCCAGCCCACCCCACAGGGAAGCAGAGTCAAAAGGAAGGAAGCATGGGCATGCTGGGAAGGGGGTGGAGGCAATAGCATGATGGGAGTCGTAGTCACAGACATAGCTCACCCCCACAACTGTCCCATCAACACCACCCTGAACCATGCTCACATCACAGGGAGTGGAGAAGGACTCACAAGATGGCTGACACTGGCTACTGCTGTGGGGAGCACAAGGCCCTGCTGCCAACTGTGCACCAACAAACAGCAGGACACCACTGACTGACATCCTGAGAGACAACTTACACTCCCTGCAATGCAAGCACGTTCCATGGTGGGCTATCTGGCTGGCTGGGTGGGAAGGGGGACTTGCAGCACTGACTATAGTCACCAGCACCTCCCCTCACACCCCCCCAACACAAACTCCACAGTACCCACCTGGTAGAATGCAATGCCCTCCATCCTAACACAAGATCCCACAAAGCACCACCACCCTGGGTTATGTTGTGTGAAGCACAGGGACACTCTTGGGACTCTTAGCCAAACAACTGCCAGGACAACACTCCCAGCCATCCTGTCAGCACAGCCAGCCCACCCCACAGGGAAGCAGAGTCAAAGGAAGGAAGCATGGGCATGCTGGGAAGGGGGTGGAGGCAATAGCATGATGGGAGACGTAGTCACAGACATAGCTCACCCCCACAACTGTCCCATCAACACCACCCTGAACCATGCTCACATCACAGGGAGTGGAGAAGGACTCACAAGATGGCTGACACTGGCTACTGCTGTGGGGAGCACAAGGCCCTGCTGCCAACTGTGCACCAACAAACAGCAGGACACCACTGACTGACATCCTGAGAGACAACTTACACTCCCTGCAATGCAAGCACGTTCCATGGTGGGCTATCTGGCTGGCTGGGTGGGAAGGGGGACTTGCAGCACTGACTATAGTCACCAGCACCTCCCCTCACACCCCCCCAACACAAACTCCACAGTACCCACCTGGTAGAATGCAATGCCCTCCATCCTAACACAAGATCCCACAAAGCACCACCACCCTGGGTTATGTTGTGTGAAGCACAGGGACACTCTTGGGACTCTTAGCCAAACAACTGCCAGGACAACACTCCCAGCCATCCTGTCAGCACAGCCAGCCCACCCCACAGGGAAGCAGAGTCAAAAGGAAGGAAGCATGGGCATGCTGGGAAGGGGGTGGAGGCAATAGCATGATGGGAGTCGTAGTCACAGACATAGCTCACCCCCACAACTGTCCCATCAACACCACCCTGAACCATGCTCACATCACAGGGAGTGGAGAAGGACTCACAAGATGGCTGACACTGGCTACTGCTGTGGGGAGCACAAGGCCCTGCTGCCAACTGTGCACCAACAAACAGCAGGACACCACTGACTGACATCCTGAGAGACAACTTCCACTCCCTGCAATGCAAGCACGTTCCATGTTGGGCTATCTGGCTGGCTGGGTGGGAAGGGGGACTTGCAGCACTGACTATAGTCACCAGCACCTCCCCTCACACCCCCCCAACACAAACTCCACAGTACCCACCTGGTAGAATGCAATGCCCTCCATCCTAACACAAGATCCCACAAAGCACCACCACCCTGGGTTATGTTGTGTGAAGCACAGGGACACTCTTGGGACTCTTAGCCAAACAACTGCCAGGACAACACTCCCAGCCATCCTGTCAGCACAGCCAGCCCACCCCACAGGGAAGCAGAGTCAAAAGGAAGGAAGCATGGGCATGCTGGGAAGGGGGTGGAGGCAATAGCATGATGGGAGTCGTAGTCACAGACATAGCTCACCCCCACAACTGTCCCATCAACACCACCCTGAACCATGCTCACATCACAGGGAGTGGAGAAGGACTCACAAGATGGCTGACACTGGCTACTGCTGTGGGGAGCACAAGGCCCTGCTGCCAACTGTGCACCAACAAACAGCAGGACACCACTGACTGACATCCTGAGAGACAACTTACACTCCCTGCAATGCAAGCACGTTCCATGTTGGGCTATCTGGCTGGCTGGGTGGGAAGGGGGACTTGCAGCACTGACTATAGTCACCAGCACCTCCCCTCACACCCCCCCAACACAAACTCCACAGTACCCACCTGGTAGAATGCAATGCCCTCCATCCTAACACAAGATCCCACAAAGCACCACCACCCTGGGTTATGTTGTGTGAAGCACAGGGACACTCTTGGGACTCTTAGCCAAACAACTGCCAGGACAACACTCCCAGCCATCCTGTCAGCACAGCCAGCCCACCCCACAGGGAAGCAGAGTCAAAAGGAAGGAAGCATGGGCATGCTGGGAAGGGGGTGGAGGCAATAGCATGATGGGAGTCGTAGTCACAGACATAGCTCACCCCCACAACTGTCCCATCAACACCACCCTGAACCATGCTCACATCACAGGGAGTGGAGAAGGACTCACAAGATGGCTGACACTGGCTACTGCTGTGGGGAGCACAAGGCCCTGCTGCCAACTGTGCACCAACAAACAGCAGGACACCACTGACTGACATCCTGAGAGACAACTTCCACTCCCTGCAATGCAAGCACGTTCCATGTTGGGCTATCTGGCTGGCTGGGTGGGAAGGGGGACTTGCAGCACTGACTATAGTCACCAGCACCTCCCCTCACACCCCCCCAACACAAACTCCACAGTACCCACCTGGTAGAATGCAATGCCCTCCATCCTAACACAAGATCCCACAAAGCACCACCACCCTGGGTTATGTTGTGTGAAGCACAGGGACACTCTTGGGACTCTTAGCCAAACAACTGCCAGGACAACACTCCCAGCCATCCTGTCAGCACAGCCAGCCCACCCCACAGGGAAGCAGAGTCAAAAGGAAGGAAGCATGGGCATGCTGGGAAGGGGGGTGGAGGCAATAGCATGATGGGAGTCGTAGTCACAGACATAGCTCACCCCCACAACTGTCCCATCAACACCACCCTGAACCATGCTCACATCACAGGGAGTGGAGAAGGACTCACAAGATGGCTGACACTGGCTACTGCTGTGGGGAGCACAAGGCCCTGCTGCCAACTGTGCACCAACAAACAGCAGGACACCACTGACTGACATCCTGAGAGACAACTTACACTCCCTGCAATGCAAGCACGTTCCATGGTGGGCTATCTGGCTGGCTGGGTGGGAAGGGGGACTTGCAGCACTGACTATAGTCACCAGCACCTCCCCTCACACCCCCCCAACACAAACTCCACAGTACCCACCTGGTAGAATGCAATGCCCTCCATCCTAACACAAGATCCCACAAAGCACCACCACCCTGGGTTATGTTGTGTGAAGCACAGGGACACTCTTGGGACTCTTAGCCAAACAACTGCCAGGACAACACTCCCAGCCATCCTGTCAGCACAGCCAGCCCACCCCACAGGGAAGCAGAGTCAAAAGGAAGGAAGCATGGGCATGCTGGGAAGGGGGTGGAGGCAATAGCATGATGGGAGACGTAGTCACAGACATAGCTCACCCCCACAACTGTCCCATCAACACCACCCTGAACCATGCTCACATCACAGGGAGTGGAGAAGGACTCACAAGATGGCTGACACTGGCTACTGCTGTGGGGAGCACAAGGCCCTGCTGCCAACTGTGCACCAACAAACAGCAGGACACCACTGACTGACATCCTGAGAGACAACTTACACTCCCTGCAATGCAAGCACGTTCCATGGTGGGCTATCTGGCTGGCTGGGTGGGAAGGGGGACTTGCAGCACTGACTATAGTCACCAGCACCTCCCCTCACACCCCCCCAACACAAACTCCACAGTACCCACCTGGTAGAATGCAATGCCCTCCATCCTAACACAAGATCCCACAAAGCACCACCACCCTGGGTTATGTTGTGTGAAGCACAGGGACACTCTTGGGACTCTTAGCCAAACAACTGCCAGGACAACACTCCCAGCCATCCTGTCAGCACAGCCAGCCCACCCCACAGGGAAGCAGAGTCAAAAGGAAGGAAGCATGGGCATGCTGGGAAGGGGGTGGAGGCAATAGCATGATGGGAGACGTAGTCACAAACATAGCTCACCCCCACAACTGTCCCATCAACACCACCCTGAACCATGCTCACATCACAGGGAGTGGAGAAGGACTCACAAGATGGCTGACACTGGCTACTGCTGTGGGGAGCACAAGGCCCTGCTGCCAACTGTGCACCAACAAACAGCAGGACACCACTGACTGACATCCTGAGAGACAACTTACACTCCCTGCAATGCAAGCACGTTCCATGGTGGGATAACTGACTGGGTGGGTGGGTGGGTGGGAAGGAGGTCTGGCTGTCAACCAAACACAATCAATGCAGACCATGTTCACACCCCAGAGAATACATAGAAATGCCCAAATAATGCAGGACAATGTGCCACACCAATATCAACCCCTGACTGTGACGACTTAGGACAATACAATGTACAGGCCCGCACCCCGAGGCACAGTCACAACTGTCAGGTGTGTCAACCACTGATGCCTGCAGAAACATGACATACATTGTTTGTGTCTCCCAAAAACAGGTGATGATAGGGACACAGCAGCAGACGCTGAGGAGTCCCAGTCCCAGGCTCAAGAGGATGCCGAGCTCACTGGCGTCGTACAGCCTCTGTCCTCCTCGGACGATGAAGAACAACCTGGCACATCCGGTGCAAGTCAACATGCTGCACCAGCAGGACCACCAGCTGCAGCACCAGCAGGTCCACCAGCTGCACCCCCTGCACCCACCCCTCCAACGACTGTCACCACGAATACCATCCCTGCCGACATGGACAGAATAAGGAACAACACCAGCGCAGTGACCCTGGACCAACCTGGGGCCATGGACACCACCACCACCACCAACCCCCAAGGTGGACCAGGGTTATCTGTGCGTGCAACTGCACACACTGCACATGTCAGCAGGGGTGGTGGGAGGGGTGGGAGACAGAGGTCGCTGCTTGCAGACGTTGCTGGTGTGCATGAAGACCCACAACTGGTACGCATAGCTGATGCGTACCAGTCCAGCACCGGAGAGCTCAGCCAGGTAGTGGGGCTCCTCAGAGACATTAAACAGCAGCAGGCTGCCCATCATGCCCGCTTGGACTCCCACATGTCCCAAGTGGAGTCACACATGTCACGTGTGGACTCCCACATGTCACGTGTGGACTCCCACATGACCCGCGTGGAGTCCAAGTGGGATGTACTACATGAGATGACGGCGGTGCACAGGGACATTTTACAATGCCTCCGCCAGATGAACAGCAACCAGTCCACACCTCCCTGTGTGCCAACAACATCTGGTACCGAACAAACTGCAACTGCCACAGGGAGGGAGGAGGACTCTGGCGGAGAGTCCCCTGCACCGCAGCAGCCTGCACTTGAGGGCCCCCCCCAAGAAGAGGGGTCGTCCGAGGAGGGGAAAGTGAGAGGCTGATGGCCAAGCGCAACTCCCAGGAAGCCTGAACCTGTTCTGGATTTTCGCCTTTGTGCACAGACTGTTCACCCTGTTGATGGCAACACTACTCCCACACATTGCATGGGGAGTATAAGTTGGAACAATGTGTCAGACAACAGTGGCCCCGATACTGGGGATCCTGTCTACCTGGACTTTCTATTCATCTAGGAACTTGGGATTGCAAGATTCATGTACAGCACAATCCATCCTATGCACTATTATCACAATAAACACACTAATACACCATACTTGCCTCTGTCGTGATTCCAACGTGGGTGCTGTTATGGGGATGATGAACTGCAAAATTACACAGTGTATGCGAACTGCAACAGCAAGGACAACACAGGCATGTGAGTACAGGCAACGTGACACATATGAGGGAGACACACCACCAGGGCTACACAACACATACACACCTAGGCCATCTGACTCATTGCCTACACTGATGTTGCCAGGGAAGACGGTGCAATGCACAGACACCACACCCATTCCCAGTTGTAGTCAAGTAGCCCACAGGTGCAGTAAGCAAATGGCAGTCAAATGTGTGACCACAGACAACGCACATCACTAAGTGAAGCACAGGTTTATTACACAGTAGCAACATGCCGTAACCACTACAGATGCAAGGTAACCCCACCTGGTAGCGGGCACACAGTCAACAACTGTAGACAGAAGGAAGTCCATGGGTGTGGCGCACATCACCTGTAGGGACACAACAGCTACCAGCCTGGATGTGCAATCACGTCGTCGGTGGACACAGTTGACCAAACGAATCTGAAAGTACCCTGTGAAGGACAGAAATGACACACAGTCAAAAGCAATGCAGTACAGGACAGAACAGCAAAACTCATGCACAATACATGTTACAAGATACCCACCCAGAACCAAGTTAGCATGTCAACACTGTTGGGGAGTACAGCCCACCTGTCACCACACATCGCAACACACATCCTGTCAAGTAGCCCATGGACACACTCCAACAGCACCAGAGCACCACCCACACATCATGCCAACTCACATCATTCACATGACACCTCAGGATACTCACATTCAGCTAAAGAAGTTGGTGATGAGCTGTGTGCGGACATCACCATCACCATCATCATCATCATCGTCACTGGCATCGTGGTCCAGGCCAGGATCCTCCACAGGTGGCGGATGTTGGTCATCGTCATCCTGGATGAGAGGCAACTCCTTCCGCACTGCCAGGTTGTGGAGCATGCAGCAGACGATGATAATCTTGCACACTTTCGCAGGGGCATATGGGAGGGACCCTCCGGTCTTGTCCAGGCAGCGGAAGCGGCTCTTCAGGAGACCAAAGGTCCGCTCAATCACTCTCCTGGTCCGACCATGTGCCTCATTGTAGCGCATCTGGGCAGGTGTCACAGGGTTCCTGAGGGGTGTCAGCAACCACGGCATGTTGGGGTATCCCGAGTCACCTACGGACAGACAAGTGCACATCAGCTGACTTGGAAAAGTGGGCGGAATACTACAGATCAGATCACACACAATGGCACAAAGTCAGTACACACCGACAAGCCAGGCACGCTGGTTCTGCATCTGTGCCATCAACCTGGGGATGCGACTACTCCTCATCACAAAGGCATCGTGTGCTGAACCAGGGAAACGGGCACACACGTGTGTGATGGTCATGTCTGCAAGACACACCACCAGTGCATTGACCGAGTGGTAGTGCTTGCGGTTCCTGTAGGCCTGCTCCTGGGCCTGTGGTGGTACCAAAGCCACATGTGTCCCATCAATGGAGCCAATGACATGCGGCATCCTCCCCAGGGCATAAAAGTCACTCTTCACGTCAGTGAGTCGTCGCAGTCTAGGGAAATAGATGTACCGGTTCAGGAAGAGCAACATTGCCGCCAAAACATCGCGGAGCACACGGCTGAACATGGTCTGTGACATCCCACCAGCAGACGCCACAGTATGTTGGAAGGTACCGGTGGCAAAGAAGTGTAGGGCTGCCATCACCTTCACCTTGGGGGTCAGCGCTGTAGGATACGGCCGGCCAGGCTGCAAATGTGGGGACAACTGCACTGCCAAATCCTCAATCAGCTGCCTGGTGAAGCGGTACCGTCGGATGCTGTCCCGTTCCACCATCGTTGCCAGGTCTGGGAATGGCCGATGGACAGCAGGAGCCCTGCAGTGCAGAGGAGAAGTAAGCAAGATCGTCAGTCACCCCACATATGCGGCATTGAACACACTCAAGATCCCAACATACATCATCATGAGGCACAACTACATGAAGTGTGCAGTACCGGAACGACATTTATGGTACATACATGGCCAACATCTGTCAACACGGTCCTACAGGTGGCATCAATTTGTCCCAGGTTGGCCCATTGGATATCATGATGCTGTGTCACAGTCACCCCCCAGTGACATGTGAGGACAGATGTGCCCCAGGCACCACAGCTCAACGACAGGCACATTCCCAGGGACCCTGTAATGCCACATGGACACTGGCATCACCTGGAGTATCATGTGTACACCACAACAAAACAAACATGACCCCCACAGGTAGTGGCCACACTTGCCATGGCAGGAGAGCCATGGACGTCTGTGACACACACGCACAACATCAGAGTCCATGCACACACAACGTGGATGTGGAGACTGTCTCCCATTGTGCACATGAAATCAGAGACATTGTAAACACTACATGCACAAAGACTGTGGAGGGCCATCACTATTGTGCCACTGGGACACCCTGGCTCAAACATACCGTCCCACATGGGACTCACGGGGTATGTGACATGACATACACAAACACCACTGTGAAATGTGACCATGGCACATGCACAGATATGAACAGTTGCACATCACAGTGGTCACGTACACGTAACACCCATGATCCTGTCCCCATGAACACGTGCACAGCCTGGGGGTGGCTGCCCACAGGTGACACCCACAGGACAACATGTACACCAACATACACACAATAGGAAATGCAGCCTTACATGCCTTATGATAAGGTTTGGACAGGCTGTCGTGATGTAGGTGTGCCCCTCACTCCCTGGGAGCTATCTGTGGCTGGCATATGTCCATCTGAGACAGGCATGCTGACATATGCCAGTCACATGTACAGTGATGCGTTGTACTGCAATGGACCGATCGGTGCCTCCGGCCGGCCCATTGCATTCAATGTGTGCGGGTACGCGTTGTACCCCTGTGCGCGTTGAACAGCAATGGACCGATCGGTGCCTCCGGCCGGCCCATTGCATTCAATGTGTGCGGGTACGCGTTGTACCCCTGTGCGCGTTGTACTGCAATGGACCGATCGGTGCCTCCGGCCGGCCCATTGCATTCAATGTGTGCGGGTACGCGTTGTACCCCTGTGCGCGTTGAACAGCAATGGACCGATCGGTGCCTCCGGCCGGCCCATTGCATTCAATGTGTGCGGGTACGCGTTGTACCCCTGTGCGCGTTGAACAGCAATGGACCGATCGGTGCCTCCGGCCGGCCCATTGCATTCAATGTGTGCGGGTACGCGTTGTACCCCTGTGCGCGTTGAACAGCAATGGACCGATCGGTGCCTCCGGCCGGCCCATTGCATTCAATGTGTGCGGGTACGCGTTGTACCCCTGTGCGCGTTGTACTGCAATGGACCGATCGGTGCCTCCGGCCGGCCCATTGCATTCAATGTGTGCGGGCACGCGTTGTACCCCTGTGCGCGTTGAACAGCAATGGACCGATCGGTGCCTCCGGCCGGCCCATTGCATTCAATGTGTGCGGTACGCGTTGTACCCCTGTGCGCGTTGAACAGCAATGGACCGATCGGTGCCTCCGGCCGGGCCATTGCATTCAATGTGCGCGGTACGCGTTGTACCCCTGTGCGCGTTGTACTGCAATGGACCGATCGGTGCCTCCGGCCGGCCCATTGCATTCAATGTGTGCGGGTACGCGTTGTACCCCTGTGCGCGTTGAACAGCAATGGACCGATCGGTGCCTCCGGCCGGCCCATTGCTTTCAATGTGTGCGGGCACGCGTTGTACCCCTGTGCGCGTTGAACAGCAATGGACCGATCGGTGCCTCCGGCCGGCCCATTGCATTCAATGTGTGCGGGTACGCGTTGTACCCCTGTGCGCGTTGTACTGCAATGGACCGATCGGTGCCTCCGGCCGGCCCATTGCATTCAATGTGTGCGGGTACGCGTTGTACCCCTGTGCGCGTTGAACAGCAATGGACCGATCGGTGCCTCCGGCCGGCCCATTGCATTCAATGTGTGCGGGTACGCGTTGTACCCCTGTGCGCGTTGTACTGCAATGGACCGATCGGTGCCTCCGGCCGGCCCATTGCATTCAATGTGTGCGGGTACGCGTTGTACCCCTGTGCGCGTTGAACAGCAATGGACCGATCGGTGCCTCCGGCCGGCCCATTGCTTTCAATGTGTGCGGGTACGCGTTGTACCCCTGTGCGCGTTGAACAGCAATGGACCGATCGGTGCGCACCCATTGACAATGGGCTTGCCTGGCAACGGACGCGTTTTTGAATATTCGAACGAGTCGGTTGCTGGAAAATCAGTTGGTCACCCACAACAATGTTGCAAAATAATGTATGTCATGAAGTTGAAGATTTGAAGGATGCTGTGGGCGTGTTTTGGTGCTGCTATTCCATGGATTGGCCAGATTCAGAAGATGCAAACGACTTGGACCTATCACTTTGGACACAAGGGACAGTATCTGCCTCTCCAGCACATATATATTGCTGCATGTTCCTCTGAGAGCCCACTTGCCTGCACTACATGCTCCAGGACGACATCTGCCACTGCACTGCTGCTGTCTCTGCCCCTCTGGACCCTGCAATGGCACGTACTGTGGAGAGAGCCCCAGCCTTCAGCCTTGAAGAGAACCAGGCCCTGCTGGACAGCCTACTTCCACAGTACAGCAAGCTGTATGGGACACCAGGGGAGCAGGTGAGTGTTCTGTGCACTGCCTTTCTGAATGTGCATTTTGTCTGACTAGCAAGGCTGAGAGTCAGCACACCACTGGCTAGCAGGCTCACTGAGTAGTTGTCACCCCCCATAGTGTGTAGTGACTTGCACTGGACAGGTATGGTGCAGTGACAGTGCTTCTGAACAGGGTTTTACTCCCCATGCTATGATACCATGTAGTGACTTCTGGAAAACTGTCCATGGGCAGCCGTGCACTGCCTGGGTACACCATGTGCCCCTGTGATTGCGACATGTATATGCAACTGTGTCATGCACGGATATGTTGCATGTGTAGTAATGTCCTTATCACTTTGTCATCCTGACAGGCTTCTGCCCATCGGAAGCATGAGATCTGGAAGGACATCGTCCGGGCTGTCCGGTCCGTGGGGGTCTACAAGCGCCGGATCCGCAACTGCCAAAAGAGGTGGCAGGACCTTCGGGGCTGGACCCGGAGGATTGCACGGGTCCAGCTGAAGCTGTCGCCTCCTCGCAGGAGGGGCGGAACACGGACCCTGACCCCCACATGCTCAGGATCCTGGCGGTGGTCTTTCCAGACCTGGATGGGCAGCTGAAGGCCAGAGAGCAGCAAGGAGGGGGTGAGTCAAAGACTGCACTGTGTACTCTGTCTAACATGTTATGTGCCCTCCTCGGGCCAGGTTGAACTGCCACAGTACAGCAGTCATGTTGTCCAGGAGCCATGTCCCTCTATTGTGCACTGCCCACTCCTCATCTGATACCCAGGTGTGGCCCTTACATGCAGGGAATTCTGTCACTTAGGACTGTGTCCTTGCAGTTTGCTTGACTCAAGGTGGGAGACAGCATCTGTTTCCCTGACTCTGTGGTGGGCATCATGGGTGGGTCCATTGCTTACACAATGCCTGTATTCTGACATGTAGGGTAGTGTCACAGGTCTCCCATATGTCCAATAGGTATGACCTGGACAGATGAGGGTTAAGAGGATGTGTTGTGGGGGGATGTACATGTGCACTTGTGCAGCTCCAGGACTTGCATTCCCCATGACCTACTATTGTGACACAGTGCAGAGTGTTGTTGTCTGGCTGCAAAGTCATACATCACTGAGACAGTGATGTATGACTTTGCAGTCATGCCTCCGCCATGGCATGTGTCTACTGATTGGTGATCCTGCAGGGGAGTGACATGTGCTACATGCACACCATAGTGGCGCTGGCTATCAGGACATGGGTGCATCATGGTGTCTGTCGCTGGTATGCATCACATGCATTTCCTATTTGACTCTGGGCATCCCTTACATCCGTAAACCTGTACTGACTCAGTGGCAAGAGCTGTGATGTGTCCACACCGTGTCCTCTGCACTGTCCAACTACTGTGTACTTGGTGCATGTGTCAACACTGGGGTGTTGCAATCCAACAGACACCAGACAGATGGGTGCAAGGCCATGTGGGATGTGAGTGCCATGCTTGGCATCAGACTGACAATTGACTTCTCCTGTTCAATTAGTGCACTTTTAGCAATGTACAACTAATGATGCCAGGGCTTGCTCTGTGATGTGCTGTGCTCACAGTGGTGTGTGCGTTATGTGCAGGTGACTGATGTCTGTCTGTTTCCCCATTGTTTGCAGATACATCCACGGCCACGGAAGGGGACAGCTCCACGGACCAGGAGGAGCCGGAGAGCCAGACTGGGTCAGCAGCCGAGGAGTGGTTGGAGGGACCCAGTGGCACGGAGGGCGAGGGGAGCCACACCGAGGAGTCCTCAGCAGCATCCACCTCAGCTGAGGACCAGAGCAACTCGGAGGATGACTCCCTTGTGGAGGCGGGTGTCAGCAGCCACCACACCCCAGCTAGTGTTGCTGTCCCCGCCACCACCAGCACCACCACCGCCCTCCCATCGGCTCCCATTCCCCAGGTCCGTGGAGGCTCCCATGTCCGGGAGCGTGTCTCCTTTGGGCCAGGCACCGCACCCCCTGCCCCTGTGTCCCCTGCTGCCCTGAGTGAGGAGTCTGTGTACCTCCTTCGCCAGCTCCATGTAGGGCAGACAGCCATGCTGAGTGTCCTCCATGCGCACACCGCGCTGTTGACTCAGCTGGTGTCGTTCATGGAGGGCATCTCATCGGGCATGTCTGACCTACAGAGGGGCAATAGGTCCATGGACTCCTCCCTGACGGCAGCAGTGTCCCTCCTCAAACGGTCCCTCACCCCTCCTGCCTTTGCTCCATCCACACTCCCCAGCACCTTACCCATCCCAGGCACACACACACTGGCACACACCAGCACACACACATCCAGCACACTGACACACACGCCAATGACAAAACGCACACGCAAGCACATTCAGGGGACTGAAGCCAGACTCACAGGGGATGGGGCCCTGGAACACACACACGCATCCACATGCACTGCGCAGTCCTCAGTTCCCTCTCCCTCCAAAGCACCCTCCCTTGCCTCACCTGCAACCCCAAAGTCACAGCAGCTCTTCCTCTGTGACCTCGGCCTCTTCCCCACCGATGAAGCTGCTCCAGCATCCCGGGGGAAGAGGAAGCCCACCCACACGGAGCAGAGTGCCCCTCGCCCCCGGACACCCTCCCCCAGGCGCAGACGGACTGAGGCCCCCACCCGCAAGTCCCCCCGGAGTGCTAAGAGCAAGACCCCGCCACCGCCCTGCAGCTCAGGCACAAGGTCTCCGTCCTCCATCCCTCAGGCCCCCACTGCACAGGTGCCCCCACCACACCCTGCCCCAGGTTCCCCCACCCACAGATATACCATCCCCAAGATGCTCCGGCCTTCTCCCCCTGCCACTTGCTCTCCCAGCACCACACCCCCGCTGCGCTTGTCTGTGCCACTGATGTGGTGAGGGTGTCCTCCCCTCTGTCCAACCCACCTTGCCTGTTCCCCATTCTCCTCCCCTGGAGGTAGGCACTGCAGTGGAGTCCACTACCGCCCTGTCTGACTTGGGCACTGCAGTGGCGGACCTGTCCACCCCATCTGCAGGGTCCACTGCAGTTGTGCCGGCACCCACGACATCTGTGTCATGCCCCCCAGTTGTGCCGGCACACACCATGTCAGACACCTCCACTGCAGTTGTCAGTGGCTCTCCAGCACCCACCACCCCTTCCCTGACTCCCCTGGTGAGCCCTGATCCTGTCCCTGCGGTGCCTGGCCTGCCCCCGGTTGCCCCTCCTAGTGGATTGTCCCTGGTATTGTGCAGGCATGCGTAGGGTGACATCTGCCAGTGTCACCCTGTTTGAACTTTGACAATGGACTGGCCATTGGCCTTTGCTCTTTTTTCAGGACTTCGTTTGGCCTCAACACATATGCTGAATAAAGCAACTTTCTTTTCTCTAGTGCTCATGCTTCAGATGTACATGTTGTTGGTGCAGCTAACCATGCCCTTGCTGCAGTGATGGTGATATCTGGTCTCATGATTATGAAGTGTTACTGTGCAGGAACCCATGTGGTCCAGGGGGAATGTGTCCTATCATGTGGTGTATCCATGTCATCAATAGCAGCATCTGAGGGTGTCATGTGTTCAGTATTTGGCAATGGGTTTCCTACTTACATTGGCAATTTCACATCTGTGGCTTCCACCCCTGCACATCTGTTGTGCCTGCCATCGTTGCATTTGTCTACTTCCCTGACCGTGTTGCCATCTCCAGTGGACATGCAGGTTTGGGCATCAATGGGGAGGGACTCATCCGTGTAGTCAGTGCAACATTGCTATACAAGTGTGTTGGATCTGTGCTGATGATTCCGTTGGCACATCCATGACCAGGCTGATGTGATGGGAGCCCTCATTTGGTGCTAATTGTTGATTGTGTGACCAAGTGCTCAGCTGACATGATGGGGCCCTACTGAGGCAACATATGGCACAGCTTTCCTCACACAGGAGTGGAGTCCCCTCATGGCAGTGTGTACACGTGTGACATTGCCTGCGCCCAAGGTGTGTGTTGTATGTGCATGTCTGTGTGTTCACTTCCATTCATCTGCGCATGCTGTGATCCCTAGTGTTGTACCTGTTTGTGATGCTTGCTGACTTGAGCTATGTTCCCCCAAAGTCTTCTCCCTGTGTTCTCTGTGATGTGGGTGCATGGCACATTACTGGTCATCAGGGTGTCACCCATAGGTGTGTTTGCTGTCAGGGCAGAGTTTGTGTGCTGACGCAGATGGGTCACAGTCAGGTTTCCCTTTGGCACTTGTTGTTTGCCCCTGTCATGTGATTTCCAGTTTGTGTTATCTTTCAGTGATTGTGACACGTTGTGTGTGTGACTGCTGGCACTCCTTAGGGTCCGGGCTGCAATGTTGGTTGTTGTCTATGTGTGTTCTTTGTGGGTGACCTTGGTTTCTTCATTGGTGTGTGACTGTGGCTGGGATCCCATTGGTCGGTGTGGTATTGCCGTCATGTCCATGTACAGCGTAGTGTGCAGTGTGTCAGACATTCAGGAGTCTTGTTGAGTGTCCATGTGTGATGTGTTTCTACACCTTGGTTCCCACCCACCACCCTGGAATAGTAATGGGTGCATGTGCAATGTCACCAGTGCATGTGTACTTCACTGCTGCACATTGTTGGAGGTCGAGGGGTGTGGTGTTGAGTGTGTGCAGATGAGAGTTGTTGCCCGGCTAGTCCCCTGCCTCCATGTTGGCCTTGGCTTACTGGCCATGCTGATTGATTTGTGCTTGTGTAGGTGTGATGGTAGTTAGTTGCTCAGGACACCTGACTGTGGTTCACAGTGTGAACGACATTTAGCTTTGTCATCACAGTGGTATTTTTCTTCAGCCCAGGGTCACCACATTGTGGGGGCCCTGGGGGTGGTGCTGTGGTGTGTCTGTGACTTGCTGTGTCAGTTGTTGTTCCTACGTGCCTGTGTGACATGTGTGTTTTGTGCTCCCTCTCACCTGTCAATGCCTGCTTGCCCACATAGGGGATTTGGATCCATGAGTTACCTTAGTGTGGCAGTGTATGCACATCTGTATGATTGGTATTCAGCTCTCCTCATGTGTTGTGTTGTTGCCTGGGGACAATGGCACCCCCACCCCTCACCTGCTGTGTATGATGACAGTGTTGGTCTGCCTGTTTGTGTTTGTGCATCTGCACCACTGCATTGGCATATCTTGGGTGTGCCATTGGCTGTATGTTGTTTGGTGTGTTTCCCCTGCTGTCCCTGGGACTCCTAGGTCATCGGTCAGCACAGTGATCATGGTTTGTGTGTCCCATTGCTGCCATGGTATGGTATCTGTTCACCTCACATCTGCTGTCTCCACAGGGTATCTGCATTTGTGTGCCCATTGGTGCAAATATGTGGTTCTGCATTCTGATGGTCACTTCTGTCATTGTGTCATTGATGACTGTTGACGGTCTCAGCCACCATGGGTGTTGTTTGTCTGCACATGGCCAAAGGAATGTTTCATTTGCACTGCAGTATTTGGCTCCCCCAATTTATGTTGCAATGGGACACATACACTACTTTGCCACAGATGAGTTTTTGGTTCTGTGACCAGGAATGATCCATGCAGTTTGGCAGTTGCAGCTCTTTCTTTGTCAACAATTACCTTTTGGTCACTGTGATGATGAGGGTGTAGACCCCATTGCCACAATGGTCAAAATGTGCTTCAGCTATGGACCCCACACTTGCCTTTTGGTCACTGTGATGATGGGGGTTTAGACCCCATTGCCACAATGGTCAAACTGTGCTTCAGCTATGGACCCCACACTTACCTTTTGGTCACTGTGATGATGGGGGTTTAGGCCCCATTGCCACAATGGTCAAAATGTGCTTCAGCTATGGACCCCACACTTGCCTTTTGGTCACTGTGATGATGGGGGTTTAGGCCCCATTGCCACAATGGTCATGGGCTGCTTGCATTGTGGGTGCCACACACATATATGTGTGGCACATGTGCTAGGGGTCACATTGTATGTTCAATGTCATGTTCGGTGTTGTAGGCATTTGACACAGCCTGCTCACACGCTTGTCATGGTGGTGGGGGGATGTCTTAATCTTGCATTCCCTAGGTTGTGGTGTGCTTGTTGTGTCATGCATTGTCCATCCTATGAGTGAGGGTGGTAGTAGTGGTAGGCATCCAGCCCCCCTGGCTAAGGGTGGTAGTAGTGGTGGGCATCCTGCCCCCCTGGGTGAGGGTGGTAGTAGTGGTAGGCATCCTGCCCCCTGGCTAAGGGTGGTAGTAGTGGTGGGCATCCTGCCCCCCTGGGTGAGGGTGGTAGTAGTGGTAGGCATCCTGCCCCCTGGGTGAGGGTGGTAGTAGTGGTAGGCATCCAGCCCCCCTGGCTAAGGGTGGTGGTAGGCATCCAGCCCCCCTGGCTAAGGGTGGTAGTAGTGGTGGGCATCCTGCCCCCTGGCTAAGGGTGGTAGTAGTGGTAGGCATCCTGCCCCCCTGGTTGAGGGTGGTAGTAGTGGTAGGCATCCAGCCCCCCTGGCTAAGGGTGGTAGTAGTGGTAGGCATCCTGCCCCCCTGGTTGAGGGTGGTAGTAGTGGTAGGCATCCAGCCCCCTGGCTAAGGGTGGTAGTAGTGGTGGGCATCCTGCCCCCTGGGTGAGGGTGGTAGTAGTGGTAGGCATCCAGCCCCCTGGCTAAGGGTGGTGGTAGGCATCCAGCCCCCCTGGCTAAGGGTGGTAGTAGTGGTGGGCATCCTGCCCCCTGGTTGAGGGTGGTAGTAGTGGTAGGCATCCAGCCCCCTGGCTAAGGGTGGTAGTAGTGGTGGGCATCCTGCCCCCCTGGGTGAGGGTGGTAGTAGTGGTAGGCATCCAGCCCCCCTGGTTGAGGGTGGTTGTGGTGGTTGGCATCCAGCCCCCTGGCTAAGGGTGGTAGTAGTGGTGGGCATCCTGCCCCCCTGGGTGAGGGTGGTAGTAGTGGTAGGCATCCAGCCCCCCCTGGCTAAGGGTGGTGGTAGGCATCCAGCCCCCCCTGGCTAAGGGTGGTAGTAGTGGTGGGCATCCTGCCCCCCTGGTTGAGGGTGGTAGTAGTGGTAGGCATCCAGCCCCCCTGGCTAAGGGTGGTAGTAGTGGTGGGCATCCTGCCCCCCCTGGGTGAGGGTGGTAGTAGTGGTAGGCATCCTGCCCCCTGGCTAAGGGTGGTAGTAGTGGTGGGCATCCTGCCCCCCTGGGTGAGGGTGGTAGTAGTGGTAGGCATCCTGCCCCCCTGGGTGGGGGTGGTAGTAGTGGTAGGCATCCAGCCCCCCTGGCTAAGGGTGGTGGTAGGCATCCAGCCCCCCTGGCTAAGGGTGGTAGTAGTGGTGGGCATCCTGCCCCCTGGCTAAGGGTGGTAGTAGTGGTAGGCATCCTGCCCCCTGGTTGAGGGTGGTAGTAGTGGTAGGCATCCAGCCCCCTGGCTAAGGGTGGTAGTAGTGGTAGGCATCCTGCCCCCCTGGTTGAGGGTGGTAGTAGTGGTAGGCATCCAGCCCCCTGGCTAAGGGTGGTAGTAGTGGTGGGCATCCTGCCCCCCTGGGTGAGGGTGGTAGTAGTGGTAGGCATCCAGCCCCCCTGGCTAAGGGTGGTGGTAGGCATCCAGCCCCCCTGGCTAAGGGTGGTAGTAGTGGTGGGCATCCTGCCCCCTGGTTGAGGGTGGTAGTAGTGGTAGGCATCCAGCCCCCCTGGCTAAGGGTGGTAGTAGTGGTGGGCATCCTGCCCCCCTGGGTGAGGGTGGTAGTAGTGGTAGGCATCCAGCCCCCCTGGTTGAGGGTGGTTGTGGTGGTTGGCATCCAGCCCCCCTGGCTAAGGGTGGTAGTAGTGGTGGGCATCCTGCCCCCCCTGGGTGAGGGTGGTAGTAGTGGTAGGCATCCAGCCCCCCCTGGCTAAGGGTGGTGGTAGGCATCCAGCCCCCCCTGGCTAAGGGTGGTAGTAGTGGTGGGCATCCTGCCCCCCTGGTTGAGGGTGGTAGTAGTGGTAGGCATCCAGCCCCCTGGCTAAGGGTGGTAGTAGTGGTGGGCATCCTGCCCCCCTGGGTGAGGGTGGTAGTAGTGGTAGGCATCCTGCCCCCTGGCTAAGGGTGGTAGTAGTGGTGGGCATCCTGCCCCCCTGGGTGAGGGTGGTAGTAGTGGTAGGCATCCTGCCCCCTGGGTGGGGGTGGTAGTAGTGGTAGGCATCCAGCCCCCTGGCTAAGGGTGGTGGTAGGCATCCAGCCCCCCTGGCTAAGGGTGGTAGTAGTGGTGGGCATCCTGCCCCCTGGCTAAGGGTGGTAGTAGTGGTAGGCATCCTGCCCCCCTGGTTGAGGGTGGTAGTAGTGGTAGGCATCCAGCCCCCTGGCTAAGGGTGGTAGTAGTGGTGGGCATCCTGCCCCCCTGGGTGAGGGTGGTAGTAGTGGTAGGCATCCTGCCCCCTGGGTGGGGGTGGTAGTAGTGGTAGGCATCCAGCCCCCCTGGCTAAGGGTGGTGGTAGGCATCCAGCCCCCCTGGCTAAGGGTGGTAGTAGTGGTGGGCATCCTGCCCCCTGGTTGAGGGTGGTAGTAGTGGTAGGCATCCAGCCCCCTGGCTAAGGGTGGTAGTAGTGGTGGGCATCCTGCCCCCCTGGGTGAGGGTGGTAGTAGTGGTAGGGCATCCTGCCCCCTGGCTAAGGGTGGTAGTAGTGGTGGGCATCCTGCCCCCCTGGGTGAGGGTGGTAGTAGTGGTAGGCATCCTGCCCCCTGGGTGGGGTGGTAGTAGTGGTAGGCATCCTGCCCCCCTGGTTGAGGGTGGTAGTAGTGGTAGGCATCCAGCCCCCCTGGCTAAGGGTGGTGGTAGGCATCCAGCCCCCTGGCTAAGGGTGGTAGTAGTGGTGGGCATCCTGCCCCCCTGGGTGAGGGTGGTAGTAGTGGTAGGCATCCTGCCCCCCTGGTTGAGGGTGGTAGTAGTGGTAGGCATCCAGCCCCCCTGGCTAAGGGTGGTGGTAGGCATCCAGCCCCCCTGGCTAAGGGTGGTAGTAGTGGTGGGCATCCTGCCCCCCTGGGTGAGGGTGGTAGTAGTGGTAGGCATCCTGCCCCCTGGTTGAGGGTGGTAGTAGTGGTAGGCATCCAGCCCCCCTGGCTAAGGGTGGTAGTAGTGGTGGGCATCCTGCCCCCCTGGGTGAGGGTGGTAGTAGTGGTAGGCATCCTGCCCCCTGGGTGGGGGTGGTAGTAGTGGTAGGCATCCAGCCCCCTGGCTAAGGGTGGTGGTAGGCATCCAGCCCCCTGGCTAAGGGTGGTAGTAGTGGTGGGCATCCTGCCCCCTGGCTAAGGGTGGTAGTAGTGGTAGGCATCCTGCCCCCCTGGTTGAGGGTGGTAGTAGTGGTAGGCATCCAGCCCCCTGGTTGAGGGTGGTTGTGGTGGTTGGCATCCAGCCCCCCTGGCTAAGGGTGGTAGTAGTGGTGGGCATCCTGCCCCCCTGGGTGAGGGTGGTGGTAGGCATCCAGCCCCCCTGGCTAAGGGTGGTAGTAGTGGTGGGCATCCTGCCCCCCTGGGTGAGGGTGGTAGTAGTGGTAGGCATCCTGCCCCCCTGGTTGAGGGTGGTAGTAGTGGTAGGCATCCTGCCCCCCTGGTTGAGGGTGGTAGTAGTGGTAGGCATCCTGCCCCCCTGGTTGAGGGTGGTTGTGGTGGTTGGCATCCAGCCCCCTGGGTTGGGGTGGTGGCGCGCATTCAGGCCCCTGTGTGCATATGTGGCATTGGTGATGGGCATCCCGCCCCTATGGTGCTGCTGTTGCTGGTGTAAGTATATTCAGATTCCCAGTGTATGTGTGTGATGTGTCGTGTACGTGTTGTATGTGTTTTGTGGTTGGTGTCTGACTTACCTTCTGCGCCGTACGCGTCCGTGCCTGTTCCGGTAGTAGATGTAGAATATTGGTATGATCGGGACGAAGGGATTCATGGTTGGTTCGTGTCGTTCGTCCTTCTCGTTGCTTCGCGTCGTCCTCGTCGCTTGGCTTCGTCCTCGTCGCCTCGCGTCGTCCTCGTCGGTGCTGTGTTCTGTCTCGTAGCCGTGGATCGTGTTGTGGCGCGATTCGGAGCTTATGTGCGCCTCTCCCGGATGCTTTGACGTGCCGTGCGTAGCGACGGGTTCGGGCGCGTACGGAAAGCGCATCGTACTTGTCCGGCCGGACGGGGCTGCATTTTCCCTTCCGTGCGACTCGATTCGGCGTTTCCGGATTCGCCTCGGTCGGAGAACAGGACCTGGTTTGGGTGAGTACGGCTCGGCCGGGATTTTTGCTGTTGTGCGCATCGTACTTGCTCGTTCGGTGTACTGTACGGATCGGTCGGGAAACTGGCTTTCGCATGGCTTTTTTCCCGACCGAATAGTATTGGGTGCGCCTCCGACCGAGATCGGAATCGGCCCCATAGTTTCTCTACAAGTCGAAGCAGCAAAGCAAAGCCTGGCTATTCCGTATGCTGCTCTGCAGGAACTTTAGGAGGTCAAGTGGTTCGGAGCTCCGATTGGCTCTAACCAGCTGGCTGGCATTTGGCGTAAACTGGAGGGCAGGCAAGAGCATGGCACGGAGTTCTACGTTCAATGGAAAAGAGACATGGACAACAGGACATCAGGAAGTTTAGTCAGGTAAAGCAGAACTGAAACTATAATTTGAGGGACAATTTGCTGCCAACGTTAAAACTTTACATTTTATAGACAGTAAAGTAATAAATCAAACTCTTCTATTCAGTCTTTGATTAGACTTCATTGTTGTCCTGCACCCCTGTCATCATCCATGACACCCTGGTCTGGTGAGACACTAAGATCAGACTCTGTGTAAACATTTCAAGGCTGGTTTTCACCCTGCCTCATCCTTCGCTAGGCTTTGCCTTCGTATGCACATTGGTGGCTTTGGAAAATGGCTATCACACTAGAACACGACAATTTCCTGGCTCATTTTCAAAGCCACTCTTATGATTAAAACATTCATGGTCTCCCACTTAAAGCACGTCCAGTTGTCTACCAGCTGTATGATGTTTTTCACATATTGAATAAATAAAATGAAATAGAGGTGGCAGGGTTCCC
>CAWUFW010028249.1:0-22709 GCA_963921515.1 Calotriton arnoldi | reverse complement strand
CGATACGTGATTTAGTTTTTAACAAGTCTTGAAGAAAACACGTTAAAGCCACAACAGAAATTCCGAAACCTTACTTTAACAAGTTAAAAAAAAAAAACATTACCGAGTAAGCTAGTGGTGCGCGCGCACCACAGAGGAGCGGGGAGGAGGAGCGCGGCAGCGGCAGCGGAGACGAACCGCGCGCTGCTGCGCGTGCTGGCCACCGACGGGGAATGGGCGTAGCAAGGCGGGACATGCGCCCGCCTTTGCCCAATTGCGTGCTAGATTTTTTTTAAAAAGCACGCGAAAGCCAATGGCAGCCGCGGGAAGCAAAACCACACGCACGAGCGTGTGGTTAGCTTTCAAAAGCCCTTTCTAGAGGTCTCGCGCTGCGCGAGCAATGCTGCGCACTGCAACGCTAGGCGCGAGACCTAACAAAAGACTATAATTTCACTCCATCTATAGTAGATCACGTACAGTGAACAAAAGACAACTTTCCTCGTGGTTCATCAATAGCGTTGCCGGCAGGAAACGCAGCTGGTCTCCAGCAACAAAACCAGCCCCCACCCCTGCCAGCCCACTGGGAGAATGCCTGGGCTAAGATGCGACAGTCTGGGCATAAGTGCCCAGCGTTAGATTTCAAGGCTTTATTGATTCCCCACCGTTGTGACAACGTCTGGGGCCCGTGCCTTGACACCCCATAGTGCACCAGTGTCTGGTTTCTGTGCTGCAACACGCATTGAACCCAGAGAGCTTTCTAGCAACGACGCCTAACTAAACCAGTTTTGTTTCCAGGGCTGAGCAAAATCCTGTTCTTTTCAGCAACAGATGAGATTGCAAGGCCTTGTGACCTAATACCAGACTGCAGTGACCAGGTGTATCACCAGCTACATCCAGTGTATGAAGCCAGAAGAATGCTTGTGAAGATGTTCTCTGGCTGTGGCACTTGAATTCAAAGTGGCAGGAGGGTCCTGAGTTCCCACCATTGATCCCATTTTCCTATAAACACTGAAACTCTTCAGCATGCGCTTTGTACCCGTTTTGTACTTCGGAAGGAATCTCATGAGGTCATAGAACAGTGTGGCAGAGACTGGACACCTGGGTTCTGCTCCCCTCAGGGTACAGAAGTGAAGGCTGAAGTTAATCACCCAACCTCCAGAAAACAATTTAACATCTGATAATATGTACATAGTTATTAAATCTCATCACACAATTGTTGCCAATTCCCCCATGCCCTCTCAAGTGTCCTGGGGCAGCCCCGGGTCTCATGCACAGATTTTTCCCATGCCCCCATTGTAGGAGCCGCAGTCTGTCGTCACTTACGGGCTATATATCTCTTTTCCCTATCACCACGCTCAGCCTCACAAGTGTCCTTCCAGCATTTGTAAACCCCTCATCAAATACATGAAGGAGAGCCATTTTGGGGTAAGAGAGACTGGGCGACCAATGACGGTGCTAAGTGTTGTGTCAATGGAGTCCCAATAGGGATGAAGGACCTCGCAGCTCCATATGGTGTGCAGAAAGTCGCCGCCTGCCACACTGCATCGGACACAAGTAGGATCTGCCGCTCTATTCATTCGCCATAGCTGTTGTGATGTTAGATAAACGCAATGTAAGTACTTAACTTTTATTAGTCCGAATCGTGCAGTAATTGCTGACTCCCAAGGTCCCATCAGGACCACTGCCCTTACAACGTCATACGATCGCCCAAGATCACCCTCCCATTTCTCTTGTAATACCAGGAAAAATTCTGGAGTATTAATTACCAAGGGCTTATATATGATAAATACCAAGCCACGTTCAGGGAGGGGAGATGTAGTCAACTTCAAAAAGACTATATTCGGGAAGATTGGCAACAGCAACGATGAGTTGCCATGGCTGCTTATGGCAGAGCCGATGGCCAGATGACTGAGACCTGTGTGAAGGACTGACTGCCTGGAAAGCCTGACTAGGAGCAACAAGTATCAGCAACCCAGACAAGACGAATACCTGCTTCACATGAGGAGATGTTGAAGACACTGAGGGAGGGGTGTAGAAATGGAGGCCTGGATAGATGGTGGACAGATGAATGCAGAGAAGAATGGATGGAGAGGAGCACTGAGAAATTAGTGGAGAGATGGATGAATTGAAAAGGATGGAGAGGGTGGAGAGGAGGATGCAGGAATGGTCAGAATGATGGGTGGATGATGGATGGAAATAAGATGGGTAAGATGGATGGAGGAGTTGGAAAGGTTGGTGAGTGGAAAGAAGGAATGATGGACAGAAATATATATGGATGGTGAAAAGAAAAAAGAAGATGATGGATGAAAAAGGATATAAGGAAAAAGAAAGAAAAATGAGAGGACGAAAGATGGGTAGAAGATGACGGGAAGGAAGGATGGATGGAGAGGGGGCTGTAGGAAAAGTGAGGAGAATGAGTGGAGAGAAGGATAGCTGATGGATGGAAAGAAAGAAGGATGGATGGGAAAGGATGGTGAGTGGAATGATGGACAGAAAATGTATGAATGGTGATAAGAAAAGGAAGATGGATGAAAAAGGAAAGAATGGAAAAGACAAAGAAGAATGAGAGAACGAAGTATTGATAGACAGATGACGAGAAGGAAGGATGGATAAGAGAAGAGTGATGGATAAAACAAAAGGATGGATGGAAGAAAAACTACAGAACAGATCGACAGATGGAAGGAAAGCAACATGGGAAAAGACTGAAAGTAGGACAAAAGAATGAAAGAACGATGGAGAGAAGGAAGGAAGGAAATTTAAGAATTCCTACAGGGGGAACAAACTCCTGAATGCATGTCGAGTTCACTTGCGTCACCCGTGCACTCTGAACTATTTGGGACACAGTTCAAAGTGGAGGCTATTTTTTTCTGGCTACTCCTCTGCTGTATAAAAGTAGTTCAACAATGAGAGTTAAATAAGCTAGTGTGAGAACTCAGGTGAAAAATGCAGCTATTGCATTTTCTGCGTGTTTCACAAGTTTAAATGGTAAAATCGTAATACCTGACCTACAGCTGGTCTCCAGATCAGCCAGACACCTCTCTTCTTACGGTCCTTATGGCCTAAATATATAAACACAAAGGAAAATGTCAATGCCAAATTAGGGTTGGCAGCAGACCTTTGGTGGGCATCCCGCGGCAAAAAACCCTGAATACTCAGGACCTAAGTTAGGGCAGAGTCGAGGGCGCAGTAAAATGGACACCATGAAGACGTGTGCATGAGGCGGAATATGACACGAAGAGAGCTTCTGGACACGCCCACTTTCTTACGTGATGTAAACGTTCTGTTTTGTCACTGGACTCTGACGAACTCCCTGAAACTATTACTCTGTGTCACTTGGCTAAGTTTATGCTATACAAATACCACATACATACATTCTATGAAAATCCAACAGCAACTGTGTTTCCATGTTTTTCATTCACACCTGGATGTCTCTGATTTATGTGCGTCATTTATTTGAGGTATTATATAGGATGTACCACGTCATGTCAACGTCAGAGCGTTTTACATATCTGTAAAAACATAACATGCACTAACAAAATAGAAAATAATCACAGAGCAAAATCCCATTAACTTTACAATTTCAAGGTGGCACGCCGATTCTTAAATCTCATGCATGCCATTATGTTTCATGAAGTAGGAAGTGGTTTTGAGATTCTTTATGCTATTGTTTTGGTAGACAATTAGCCAGTTTGCCCTTGAACGCACAATTTATAACTTGCTAAATTGAGATGGCTGTTTGAAGAGGAGCCCTTTCACCCTTTTCTTGATGTGGTTATTCTGGGTGTTGGAGGAACATTGTTCCCTATTCTTTGCCCTGCACCAGAGAAGGATCAGCTGAAAGTTTTTTATTCATTGAATTTCAGGATTTCTCGAGAATATCCATGTTGCCTTGATTTCCGTTTTCCCCTAGGACGTTTAATTTCCATGCCAGCCATTTCATTTAGTTTTGGGTGTAGAGATTCGTAAGTGATGCTTGCAATTCTAAGAATATATTGTCTGTCAGAAGTCAGGTTAGTCCTTTTTGGACTGGTGAAATGTGGCCTTTTCATATTCAGGATTGGCCTCGCCGCTGAGGTTAGAACTGTTTTTAAGGGTGAAAGCATTGCTTAATTTGAGCCAGTGGTTTCCAGTGGTGAGCACAGGTACTTAATTGTCAACACATGGTGGTGCTGTTTCTCTACTTTCGAGATGAGCACAACACCAGTTATTTATCAAATCAATATGGAATAGAAGTGACTATTACCTGACACCCAAGCCATTCGTAAGCTTTGGGGCCTTGAATAGTCTGCATTGTCACACTTGTATGAGTGTGATGGTGAGTAGTTGTGTTGGTACTGCCATTGGCAGTGCTGGCAGGGGCAATGGGTTGTGCAAGCTTCAATGGCCTCGTGATGAGGGCCTTGCACTTATTTGTTTACAAATTAAGTACAGGTTGCAAGCCTAGAGTGGGCACCCTTTTAGAAGAGCAGTTCCATAGCTTAGACTAGATAGGACTAGGGACTGGGCTAAGGTCTGAAATTCGTAAGTCATTACTAGGATTTTTTACTGCGTAAGGTACGTAGTTTACATTGAATATTTTGCTTTCATAGCTTATGTGACCATGTTTTAAGAGTTTCAAATTAAGAACAAACCCCAGGAATTGAGTCTTGCTTACAATCACAAACTTGTTCCTAAGAAGGTTCCAGTCAATGATAAGATTATGCGTAAGGGTGTTTTTGTTATTCGTTGTGCAGAATAGGAACACTGTTTTCTCCAGGTTTAGTTTGAGGAAGTGGGCATAGAGCCTGGACTCATGAATTCCTTCATATGTTTTGGAACGGTCCAGAATTGGGTGATTTCTGGAAAACAGTGACAGATACCTTGACAGGTGTAGTGAATAGGGAGGTTCGCAGCACACCAGGATATTGTCTCCTCCACTGGTTCCCACATACCCCCAAGACTAAAGTAACTAGTAGTTTCCAGGACCAGGCACTCCTCTGGGCCAAAAGAGATTGTCTGACACTGGAAGATACAGAGAGGACCTAGTGTTGAAGGATGGATAAGGGAAGTTTTACGTTGGGCGGGTTATGAGGGGGCGATCCGACTCAGAGAAGCCAGGCGGGATCAGGGATCCCTCGAGGCTGCCAGGGCGTAGGAGGCATTAGTGGTGGAATTGAAACAACCAGATGACTCGCTGCTCGAAGAGCCCCCACATGCCCCCTGATGACACAGACAACACTCTAAACCTTGGAATGAGTGCCTATATTGTGAGCATGTGGCCCTCCTTCATATGAGCGCTTGTAGGGGATTTCAGGACTTGAGCAGTAATTTCCTAGTAGGACTTCACCCAACGCCCTCTTGATTTGACGATGGAGAAAAAGTCAGACTGCTGCTTTCTAACTAATACTGAACAAAAATGGGCAACCCAATAGACCCTTGGAGGCTTGGGTAATCTAAACAATCAGGTAATAGTGCCTTCAAAGGATTCTTTTTAAAATTGATATTATAAAAGAATTAACCAAATGAATTATCTCAAAGCCCCGATTGGTGGCTCAATACAAACAAATGTTAGAAATAGGTTGTTTGATTTAGACAACGAATCAATCGCAAAACTGAGATACATTCAGTCAAAGATCAATACTGCACGGGTGTCTACTTCAAAAAGTCAAGATTTATACAAAAAGTTATGTTATATAAAAGGGTACATACTACAATTCACAAAAAGGCAAAAGCAACTGAAAAGAACATTCTATCATAGAGATCTTGCTATTATGAATACTTAAGCCATAACCCATTTCACATATTGAATAGGAACAATATCATTGACTATACAATGAAACTTTCCAGAGACACTAATGACGAAGAAAATGGGTTAGATTGTCGACGTTTCGGTCTTTATAGTGAAAACATCTTTAAGACCATCTTCAGGACGCAAGTTCTTTTGTGTTCTGATGACCCCTACAAAAATGGAATAATCCCAAAAATTGTACATCAATAAAAGATATGAAAAATAGAGAAGTGAGACACCCGGGATGTGAAAAAGATGGAAACTGTGATCATTCATCTGAGAAAGAAAACAAGAAAATGTGACCAGATTAGTTGGGGGAAAGTGATAGCGTAAAAAATAGAAATCACTATCCCTTCACCAGCACAATGCTCAAAGTAAATCATTGAAGTCACTTACTGATAAATTGGGAACCTAATCGTAAGGTCCAGACTCATAGTGGACTGCTGTAGATGAGCTATTTTTGAGGCACATCAAGAATCTACAGTAAGAATGGGAGCATTATTTACTCAAGTGTTCCTCAAACAAAATCAGTCATTACTATGTGTGTTTATTGTAAAGATTTGCTGATCTAAGGTAACTGAATATTAAGTAATTATGAACTATTGTGGCATTGGATTCCTCACACAAAGTTGTCACAATATCAATGACTATAAATGCAGTCACATATTAGCTCATTAAAATTGAAATAAGGTGATGTTGTTAAAAGGACATTCATTGGGTAACTGTGCTTCTCCTATAGGTTGTAATTGAAAACAATAACATTTTGTTAAAAAAACATTAGAGCCTGGACTCGTGTGGGCTTTTTGAGTGGTTCTACGTCCCGTTCAAATCTTATTTCTAGATAAAACGGAGTGTCATTGCACATACAGATCTACATCTCTTAACTCTTATTGGTTCCATGTATTGGATGAAAACACCTGGGCTAGTAAGGCTATTTGGGGACCCCGGGGGAGAAGGGGCGCAGGAGGTGGTCCCAATATTGACATAATTGGACCGGTCACTTAGGTAAGATTCAAACGAGTTTAAGACAGTGCCATTAATCTTCATCCGATTTTAAAGAGTGTCAAGTATTCTGCTGTATCAAATGCCACTGTAAGGCCAGAATATCTATAATGCTTTGTCCTTGATGCGAAGGACATCAAATTCATTTAATGTGGCAATATTTATGCTGCAACCCTCGGTGAAGCCGGAGTGGTTTGAGTTTTGTAGTGTGTATTTTATGATTAAGTATGCATAAATAAGACTAGGCCCTGCACTGCTGTGGGGCATCGTTTGATAGCTACTGGTACAGCAGTGATTACAAACACAGTCCTTATAAAATCATAATATTATCACAATAACCTACATAAGAAAGTTGCTCTAATGCAGCCCCTAACATAGGTCACCGCTGCAGTATTCTGGCTTCCAATGAAACCTTACTCCTCCTCTGCCCAAAAACATGCCTCTCTTTAGTGGAGGTGGCAAGAGAGAGTACCTGCAACTAAAGAAAAGTTGTCAATTTCCCAAAAGAAAATGAGAATGAACTCCCAAAGGGCGCACATTTACAATCAACCAGCATTTGTAGAGCTTGGCACTGTCACCACGGGGGGGTATCTGGGCGCTGGGGTGCGAGGTCTCAGTCGTGTCAGCTCCCCCTGCGCCGGGTCTTGAGGAAATGGTGGGACGAGGGCAGAAACAAGCAGAAAAAGGCAAAACAGAGGGCAGAAAAACAAGAAGAAAAGGCAAAACAGAGGGCAGAAAAAAGAAGGAAAGGCAAATCAGAGCAGAAGAGTGAACAAACAGGGCACAAAAACGAGCAGAAAAAGCAAAACAGAGCAAAAGAGGGCAAACAGAAGGCAGAAAAAAAACGAGCAGAAAAGGAAAAACAGAACGCAGAGAAACAGGCAGAAAAGGCAAAACAGAGGGCAGAAAAACTAGCAGAAACAGGCCAAACAGGGAGTAGAAAAATGAGCAAAAACAAGCAAAACAGGGGGTAGAAAAAAGAGCAAAAACAAGCAAAACAGAAGGCAGAAAAATGAGCAGAAAAGGCAAAACAGAGCCAGAAACAAGCAGATTAGGCGCAAAGAGAGGGCAGCAGGTAGACAGGCAGCAGAGGGTAGCGGACTGCGGGCAAGCTGGGCAGGAGAACTGTCGCATGGGGAGCTGGTACTAGGACCTTAGTTTTATTCACAAAATATTTTAACTTAATAACCACATTGAGGGAGTACATACCAGTCCTGTGTCCTGCAGCTCATCCCAAACCAAAGGACAGAGGAATAACTCCACCTCCACCTTTAGATTCTTCAGCTAAAGCAGACCTGCTAACTATAGATCAATCTGGGGATATTTCAGCTCAGACTGAAAACACTGACAATGCGAGCCCCACCCTCTACTACCCCTGCTCAAGCTAAAGAACAAACTGCTGGTGTTGTAGGGATTCTGCACATACACAGAGCTATGCACAGGATAATAGGACCTCGGAGCATAGTGGTGAGCCAACCATGCCCCTTAGTACCCACAATCCCAATCCGACTAGCTTTAGCGTCTCATTAGCAGCGATGCTACCAATGATTAGACAACCCAGAACACGGTCTCTCTCTCTCTCAGGACTCGCGGGAGCAAGAACACCCTTTCATAACTCACTCATACTTGTCCACAACGTGCGTAATAAGAAACACAGTATAGTTTAAAATGTTTATTTCAATTATCGTGCTCTAAGATACAGTACACGTGCCAGTACTATCAGCATAATGCATAATGATAAAATAATAAGCATAGTTACGATTCCATAGAATACAAACGGGAAAGCATTTCATAAAGCAGTGGATATAGGGCTAAATGACCTTACCACCCTCCCCGTGCTATTAACTAGTTTATTATAAAAATAGAAGACCTCTGGGCGTTGTCAGGCGGACCCTCATACCTCAATATCTAGATGCAAGGTTTACATCATCAGACAAGCACAGCTCTTCTCTCTGGAAAGGTTTTTCTCCGAGTGCCACAAACAGCGAAATCACCATATTAAAAGCACACAAATTTCTCCAGTGCAGCTGTACTTCGTGTTATGTCTAAGTGCGAGGGTCTGACCAGATCAGCAAGAACAAGGGACGTTGTTTTTCGACCTTGTACATGATGTGCAGACGAAACCCAAAGGGGACAGGAGAAAAGGTGAAAGGCAAAAAGGCAGACAGTTCTAATATAGCAGGGCACAAGCAGAGTCTGGATAAACAAAGTCACAGAGTAACGTGTGCAAAAAGGCATCATGGCAGCCAGGCCTAAGCCAACTTAGCAATGTAGACAATGAGGCCACAAACCACACGACACCCTCCCCTGGTCAGTCCATAGGCCAAGACAGAGGACGAAAACAGAGTTCAAATAGATGGAGCAGAATGTAAAAGTCTATGTATGAATAGCCCTCAATGAAGGACATTAAATGGACAAAAATTCCGGATAAAAAATTTCAGTCAGGGCCAATAAAAAATCCAGAGATGCAGGACGCCGAAAGCGGAAGCCTAATCCATCAGAGTGTAAGTGCAAAAAAGCGCTACACCTTCCAAGAGGACATCGTTGGAACCGTCTGAAAAAAGAGACACCATCCAGTCCAACAACTCAAAACAGCAATCATGTTCCTCGCAAGAGGGAGCAGTGATCAGCATTGCGGGATAACTTGCGTGATACTCAACATAACTTCGTAGTAGGAGACACTGAGCAGCCGCCCAGACATCCCATTGCGCCAAAATTCCAAGTGCAGCCGCACGCGCCTTTAAGCCATCGCCGGAACAGTCTCATTCATGGGCCTCTAAGGGACCCATCAACTGGCCATAATCCGGGTCAGACAGAGACGTATTGGAGAGGCAATAATCCAGGGACCAAGAGAAAGGACATCGGATGCAAGACATCACAGGTTGCACGCAAGTGAAATACGCAAAGCGAAAAGAAAGTCTATAGGACACGCTGAGTGCCGCCAATGGCAGGAGGCCGAAGCCGAGGAGCATGCATTCACGGAGCATCAGGAGTCGACCGTGGTCGAGGAGGGCCCCAGGAAGCGCAGCCATTGCGCAGCAAACAGACCAAAAGCAATATACCGGCCGCTAAGGCGAGGAGCAAAGGAAAGCCGCCAAAGAAGCTGGAAAAAATAGAATGAATAAAAGTCGGTATTACACCAAATATAGTTTGAAAAGGGTAAATAGACATAATATCGAAAAAATATATAGAATGGACAGAATATCGAATTCAAAATATAGAATGGACATAATATCGAATGGACATAATATAGTGGTTAATAATATCGAAATGAAGGTAAGTAATATCAATTTTCAAAATATAGAAGTACATAATATAGGCATTAAAAAATATCGAATTTTTAATAATATCGAATTTTTGTAAGTGTTTAGTATGTTAGTATATGAGTTAAAAATGTATATTATTTTTGTAATGTATGTTTAATATTTTTTAAAGTTACAAAATTTATGTCAAATTATTTTTGCATAATTTAATTCCGTAGCGGGTTGTGGGTTTATAGGGAATAGGGTGGGAAGTAATTTAATTATAGTAAATTAAATATTAATTTTTAGGAATTATTAATTATTTTTAATTTAGTTTTGCGTTTTAGTTCTGTAGTGGGTTGTGGGTTATAGGGGAATAGGGTGGGAAGTAATTTAATTGTAATTAAGAAAATATTTATTTTTATTTATTGGTATTGATAATTAATTTATTGTTAATTAATTATTAATTGGTAATTAATTTTTATTAATTGGTAATTAATTTTTATTAATTGATTAATTGATAATTATGTTAATTGTATTAATTTATTATTTGGAGCGGGTTGTGGGTTTATAGGGGAATAGGGTGGGAAGTAATTTAATTGTAATTAAGAAAATATTTATTTTTATTTATTGGTATTGATAATTAATTTATTGTTAATTAATTATTAATTGTTAATTAATTTTTATTAATTGGTAATTAATTTTTATTAATTGATTAATTGATAATTATGTTAATTGTATTAATTTATTATTCGGAGAGGGTTGTGGGTTTATAGGGGAATAGGGTGGGAAGTAATTTAATTGTAATTAAGAAAATATTTATTTTTATTTATTGGTATTGATAATTAATTTATTGTTAATTAATTATTAATTGGTAATTAATTTTTATTAATTGGTAATACATTTTTATTAATTAAGTGATAATTATGTTAATTGTATTAATTTAATATTCGGAGCGGGTTGTGGGTTTATAGGGGAATAGGGTGGGAAGTAATTTAATTGTAATTAAGTAATTATTGAAATTCTTTTTGTGTATTGATTAATTTATTGTTAATTAATTATTAATTGGTAATTTTTGTATTACTTATTACATTTTTGGTATTGAAAATTAATTGGTTGTTGATTAATTATTAATAGGTAATTAATTTTTAATAAATAATATTTATTGGTATTTATAATTAATTAATTATTAAATATTTTGTAATTGGTAATTAATTTTACTTAATTTTTTATTGGTACTGATAATTAATTTATTTTTATTTAAATATTAAATCATTACTTTCCCTACTGTTGCACTCACTGGAGTGGGAATAGTAATTTTTACCCCTACGCTATCCAACGCTTTCCCTACTGTTGCAGTCACTGGAGTGGGAATAGTAATTTTTACCCCTACGCTATCCAACGCTTTCCTTACTGTTGCACTCTCTGGAGTGGGAATAGTAATTTTTACCCCTACGTTATCCAACGCTTTCCCTACTGTTGCACTCACTGGAGTCGGAATAGTAATTTTTACCCCTACGCTATCCAACGCTTTCCCTACTGTTGCACTCTCTGGAGTGGGAATAGTAATTTTTACCCCTACGCTATCCAATGCTTTCCCTACTGTTGCACTTACTGGAGTGGGAATAGTAATTTTTACCCTCCCGCTATCCAACGCTTTCCTTACTGTTGCACTCACTGGAGTGGGAATAGTAATTTTTACCCTCCCGCTATCCAACGCTTTCCCTACTGTTGCACTCTCTGGAGTGGGAAAAGTAATTTTTACCCTTGCGCTATCCAACGCTTTCCCTACTGTTGCACTCACTGGAGTGGAAATAGTAATTTTTACCCCTACGCTATCCAACGCTTTCCTTACTGTTGCACTCTCTGGAGTGATAATAGTAAATTTTACCCTCTCGCTATCCTACGCTAAAAATATTGAATATTTTTTATTATTATTAAGTTAATATATATATGTATTAAAAAATAAAAATGTGTGTTTATTTTTTTATAACTTACATTAATTATTTATTAATTTTAAGGTTATTTAAGTATTTTTAAGTATGTTTCAGTTAATTATATTTATTATTTTATTAATTTTACATTACTTTTAATACATTTAAAAAATTCGATATTTTAACAAACTATGGGGCCCATTACGATACCCGGCGTAAATAAATCCGCCAGGCATGGAAGCGGCAAAAATCCGCCCGCACACACCGCCTGAACACCGACCACGCCATTACGATTACACAAACCAAAACCGCCATCGGCGGAAAAATCACACAAAATACCGCCCGCCATCGTCCGAGTCGGAGTCAAACCGCCCGCCACGGACGGAAACACGCACGACAACACAAAACCGCCCGCCCACACGGCCGACACACCGCACGTGAAATTACGATCGCACCGCCATGAGCGCGGAAAAACCACAAATATACCGCCCGCCAGCGCAAACAACGCCGATGAGAATCGACACGGCAGAAGCCATGGCGCCAACGTACCTGCACAGAAACCATCCGCACACAAAACCAATAGCACACAACATGGCCAACAAGTCCACACAGCAAGGCACGCACAAATACACAAGCACAGTACACATCCCGAAAACACCCCCCGGACAAACAAAAAATACAAAGGCCAGAACCCCAGACACAACACACCTGAAAACAACAGACCATGAGGACACACCCACATAGGTGAGTACAAAAGCAGCACTCCCACAGACCACAACCCCTTGCTACATTGCAAACCAGAGAGGAGAGGAGAGGACACAGTGACACAGCAAGGACAGCAGCACACCACAGAAACGCACACATCACTACCACCACCACCACCACCACCACCACCACCAAACACCACCACCACCACCACCACCACCACCACACCCCGGCACCACAAACCCCCTGCACATTACACAACACACACCGCACCAGCACCACAAACACCATGGCACCACAAAGGATGCCCAAGTTCACGCCCATGGAGCTGACGGTCATGGTCGACGAGATCATCAAGGTGTACCCACAAATCTATGGGAACATGGTCCAGCACACACCACTAGCCACCAGAAACAGAATGTGGAACCGGATCGTAGACCAGGTCAATGCAGTCGGGACCCTGCCCAGGAACAGAGGTGAAATAAACAAACGTTGGAATGACGTAAAGAGCCTGGTCAAGAAGAAGGAGGGCAAAAACAGAGAGCTGGCTGCCGTCACTGGCGGAGGGAATCCCTCGCTCTTTAAGACCTTCAAAGCGTGGGAGGAGAAGGTGCGAGTCGTAATCCATCCGGAGATCCTCGCCGGATTAGCAGGGGGAGTGGAGGCTGGTAAGTACAAACTAATGTATACCAGCACACCGCTATGTACTCACATGCGCAACTACCATGCCACAGCTCCCAGGGACAAACACCCCCATGTCCAGCACACAATACACAACACATCACACACACATGCAACAGACACTACCACACACAGCCCAAACCGAACAACTGTAAGATGCGTGGGGACATGTGTACACTAAGCCAGCCACGTAACCACCAACAGGTCCACAAATATGCCAGAAGCGCCACAACGAGCACCCACCACACCCATGTGTCCGCCACAGCTGCACCAACCGACAAGTAACAGGTAAGTGGCAGGAACACAGAGTGCAGTGGGTGGGACGGTGGACAGCCCAAGTACAACACACACCAGGCCCCAGTCCCACAGCACAGCAAGGAGGAGCATCCCCACACCCCACAGCCACGTGTCAGCCACCGCAGTGCACAACGACAGCCGAAAGGCAGACATCACGGTCCACAGCAATCGGTGTCAGTGGGTGTCCAGCCACCCCACGACCCACAACACCCCCCACCCCCACAGACCTGCAACATGGAGCACCCCCGCTTAGAGCCATGTGGCATCCAGTACAGTGCACGCACGAACAACTTGCAGGTGGGAAACTGGACAGGGCTGGATTACTGGAGGCATGAGGACCATAACACGACCAACACATGGGACATGTCACGTAGCACACGAACACGCAGCACCGCCCACCGTCACGAACAAGTGAACAATGTGCACACGGACATGAACAACAGACTCACACCCCACATGACCCATCACAGACATAGCAACTCCCAAGGAGCCACGTCTGCATGCACAAGCCACACTGAATATAGTCCCACACGGCAGCCACTGTGCAACTCATCACACACAACCGAAACACCATTGAAGTCCTGTCCATGTAGCCCCTACTGCCTGTCAACCACACACCCCACAACTACGCCTATGTAAGACAAACAACACTAGACGCAACAGAGCGGAACAACATAAATGCACACGAACACCACTGAACCCATCAAACTCACAGACACACCATGCACATACAACATACCATCCATCCCATCCGTCAGCCCCAGTCTCATGAAAGGCATGTCATCCGCACAGCTGCCACACATACAGCAGTCACGCTAAGACACATGCCCATGACCAACCATGTGCCAGAAGTCAATTAAGCGCACGACACACTGTGAGCAACAACACACAACATGGGCCACCCCCCCGAGCACTGCAGTGATGCACATGGCACAGGGCAGCACGCACACCAAGGAGATGGGACAACTGCAATACGTTGGCTGGCACACAACTATCACTCACTCATAACGATGCGTCCAATGCCATGTCCAGTAATCACAACAGACAGCAAATATGCAGGCCATGTCAAGCATGCACACACCTCAAACCATGCACTGTCATGCTGCCACAACACATGTCACGTTCGGCACCCATGGCTCACAGCATGTACCCCAAAATCATATCCCCTCCCAAATGCGAATCTGGGGCATGGCCCCCATGTTGCCATATGCGTTCCTAAGCGTTCCATTTGAACCCCAAAAGCATATCCCCTCCCAAATGCGAATCTGGGGCATGGCCCCCATGTTGCCATATGCGTTCCTAAGCGTTCCATTTGAACCCCAAAAGCATATCCCCTCCCAAATGCGAATCTGGGGCATGGCCCCCATGTTGCCATATGCGTTCCTAAGCGTTCCATATGAACCCCAAAAGCAAAGTACAAACCAGACCCAGGATGGGCCAGGAGCCCGCATACACCAGAGTCACAATGAGTAGGGGCACAGCAACACACCCATCGGCATGGCCAATCCGTCCCATGCCACATGTGCACAGCACACAGTCCCATTGCCTAGCACACACAACTACAGATGCCACAGCCACACACTCGCCTCCGGGAAACCCATGTACGAGATTGCACGAACTGCCAATGTCAGACGACAAATACATACATCGCCAGGTGCAACACAATAACAAATCTCATTCCCTCCACAGGTGACGAACTGCCGGATGCTGGGGATGGAGACAGCAGCCAGCACAGCCAGCCCACAAGCCCCCAACGAGGACACACGGATCTGGAGGATCTGTCCTCCTCTTCGGACACGGACCACCAAGCAGGCCCATCTGGTGTGGCAGGGCCCAGCCGCTCCCCAGGACCCCTCCTACCCACCAACCCATCATCCAGGGATGCTGAACAGTCCCAGCCCCCTGCTGCCACTGTCGTTGCGGCCACACCCACGGTCATTGCGGCCACTACCACTGCCGCAACCGCCACCATCGCCGCACCGACCGCCACCACCACCACCACGTCTTCGCTGGCACCAGCCCCAGCGCAGGTGGTGGCCCGGCCGACTGGATCCACCCTGGGAGCCACAGCGAGGACCGTGGTGTGCAATGTGGCTAGTGGGCAGGCCGGTGGCAGCAGGACTGGTAGGAGGAGCAGGGTCAGGGAAACGCCAGCCTCCCCTGGGAGCCATGCCCTGCCTCAAATGGCCAGAGTCCTTGGGGCCTATGAAGAGGCCCAAGGACAATGGGCCAGGTCAGCTACAGACACGCGTGAGGTGCTGGGGGTGCTGAGGTCCATGGACGCCCATATGGGCCAATTCGTGTCCCGTATGGACCAACTCGTGGACCTCATGGGCCAGCTGGTGGTGGCGGTGGGGTCACAGGCAAGGCCAGCAACACCACCTCCGCCACCACCTGCTAGGGCGCAGGGTCGGGCAGCAGTGTCCACTTCCCCTGCGTCCACAGCCAGTGAGCACACCTCACCCACCACCAGCAGGTCGCCACCACACACCCCCCCTCCCAAACGTGGAAGGGGCCGTCCGAAGAGGAAACAGATCTCCCGGGAGGACTTCGCACGCTCCAGTCGCAAGTGAGGCAGGCAGCCAGCCAGCCTTCCGCCAGCCTTCCTTGACCAGCCACTGCATTGACTTGCTCTACGATCCCACTCCACACAGCCATCTGGATGGCATGTGTGTGTTGGACTATGGACATAGAACCAGTGGGTACACCCTGAGCTTCACGCAGCCATGACCGACAGCTCATTGTCACTGCACGCACCACTTTTGTCATCACCTTACACACAATCACATGTCACAGTTTGTAATAAATGCACCTTTTTCACTAACTGCTGTTTGTGCCCTGTGTTTTATTTGTACGGAATACAACGGCCACCTTGGGCGGAAAGGCACCTGATGCGTGGCATGGCAATGGAATCCGGAGGGCCTGTAGGGACCTAGGGGTGGGAGACAGAACAGGAGCACATTCAATGAGTGTGTCACACACCCATCACACAGTACATGTCAACAACTACAAGCAATGTACACACATCGCACAGAGCAATAGGGCACAATGCCACAGTCACCAACAGTGGCATACTACCCTGGCCATGGAGCGTTGACACACTGCACGCAGTGAACATACGGCCACCCTGACACAGCACACACACACCTGCACAGATACAGACACATCATCCGTCGTACATGGACACTCACCGTCAAGTGAAGTAGCGGGCGATGAGCTGCTGGCGCACATTCCCAGCTTCCTCCTCTCCGCTGTCCACCTCACTCGAGCTGTCCTGGTCTGCGGGCTGGGGCCCTGGTTGATCTCCGTCATCCACAATGAGGGGGATCTGCTTCCGAATGGCCAGATTGTGCAGCATGCAGCACGCCACCACTATCTGGCACACCTTCTGTGGGGAGTACGCCAGTGCACCCCGGTGCGGTCCAGGCACCTGAACCTGGACTTGAGGAGGCCAAAGGTACGCTCGACCACACGTCTGGTCCTCCCATGTGCCTCATTGTATCGATCGTCTGCTGGGGTGCGAGGATTCCTCAATGGACTGAGCAGCCATGCCCCATTCGGATACGCAGAGTCACCTGGGTGTGAGGGACACAGAGAACCGTTGCTATTCCAACTGGACAGGGGACAGCATCGCACAACCAGCACGCTACACCACTCCACATACTCACCGACAATACAGGCACGATCCTGTTGCATATTGGCCATCAGTCGTGGCAAGATGCTGTTGCGCATTATGTGTGCGTCATGTGCCGAGCCTGGAAACTTGGCACACACGTGGGTGATCACCATGTCCGCAAGGCACACCACTTGCACATTCAGGGAGTGCGTGTGCTTCCTGTTGCGGTACAGGTGCTCAGTGGCCTGTGGTGGAACAAGGCCAACATGTGTGCAGTCAATGGCTCCCACAACGTGTGGGATTCTGCCAAGGGCATAGAATGCACCCTTCACTGCCGCCAATTCACGTGCCCTGGGGAATCTGATGTACCTGTTTCGGTACAGCATCATGGCTGCCAGTACATCCCTCAGCACCTTGCTGAACATGGGCTGGGACATCCCTCCTCCACTGCCCACTGTGTGCTGGAATGACCCAGTGGCGAAGAAATGCATGGCGGCCATCACCTTAGCCGTGGGGGTGACAGCAGTCGGATACACCCTGCGGGGACGGAGATGGGGCTCTAACATGGCACACAGTCGATGCAGGGTTGGCCTGTCCAGCCGAAACTTCCTGATAACCTCTGTATCGTCCATGTCCGCCAGCAATTGGTATGGGCGGTCAATGTTCGGTCTCCGCCTGGGTTAAATGGCAGAGGACACATGTCAAAGCAACACGACACATAGCAATTTCGCATACACATCACTGACATGACTGAGCAAGCACATGAGCCACAGCCCAGCTGTCAAGCTGGGACGGCACGGCCACAATACACTTACACAGGTCTCCCAACAATGGCAATGGCAAGTGAGACATACCACTGCCATGTGCATGCACATGGGGATCTAGGCCCCAATGACTTGCGGGGCGTGCTGATGGGGACTGACTGCATATTCGTCAAGCGGCAACGCCACGGCAACATGAGTGTCTGCTGAGCATGGAACTGCTTCCGAGGCTGGATGAGTATGGCACACGACGACGACGATGTGGGCACGGGCTGAGCGGCCAATACAAGTGGGACCTGTGGCACGAGGGGATATGAGACAGTAGTAGGTGTCAGCACTGCACCCTATGTACAGCACTGTACGGATCACAGCTCCCGAAACATTGACTGGTGTCCACATTGACAGCCCCATGCCAAGACGGCTGTGTGCTTGCAGTCACACGTCACAGGTGAGAGGTTACATTGCACGTGCCAGGTGGCAGACGTACATAGTGGGAGCTGGCATGTGTGTGCATGTGTCTCCTGTTCAGGATCCACCAGATGGGCGCTGACTCTGTACTGAGCATTGGACACAGCATGTTCCGTGGAAGGCTTGTGTGTGTGGGATGGTGGCACTGGATGTGCCTCCGTTGGGTGGGGGGCCATGCACAGGGCGGGTACGTCGATGATTGCGCATTGTTGGTCACGGTGGGTGCACCAACTAAGATGTGTTGCCCTGTGTTCAATTCCTATGTCCGCATGATGATGGACTGTGGATGTGGGCAGACTACACATTGGTCGATGTGCTGTCTATATGCATGTGCCTTCACACCAGGCACAGCTGCCCCTGCACATGGGACCCCTGCTGGACTCGCTGCTGGGTCTGTGGAGCTGATGCACCTTCTGCGCGTGGGGCGGACAGCTCTCCTCACTTCCCTCATTGCGCATGTCATGTCTTTGCCTCAGGTGACATGGATCATGGAGGGCCCACATGTACGCGTGGGTAGGCTACACATGATTGTTCACTGGTCGCCACCCCCAGTCAGTGTTTCGAATGGGAAGGTTGTCGTGCTGGTGGTATGTTCGATGTGGCGGATGGGCGGGCCTAGGTGCGGGCTTACATTCCGGACATGGGGGGTAGTTGGATTGGCGACTAGTTGCAGTACACACGGGTCACGTCTCTTCCTTTCCACATCTGGGTCATCCCTTGTACTAACTGACAGTGATACAGTCATCTTCGCCCCAGCCCTCATGTCCTCCCCTCGCCCCCAATATGCATGCTCACCTGCGAGGCTAGCGCTTGCACAGGCAGCCCCAAGCTCGCACCAGAGAGGGCAAGGAGTGTATGTGTGGGTCCAGTTGCACGAGTGGGCTGTCTCAGGGTATGATGTGTGGCGGGACGCCGTCCACCTGCGTGGTGCCCCAAATGGAGACCCGGCCTGCATGGACTATGCATCACAGTCTTTGCCTTCCGGATCCGCCACCTGCGACACCCAGTGGCTGTGGCTGCCCTTGCGGCCAGGCCGCGTCCGTCTGTGGCTGATGGCCCACACATTCACTCTTTGGCCTCTCTGGGGAGGGCTCAGGGGTGGTGGCGCACGCGCTTGCACTTAGTCGCAATGGCATGTGGCGTGGTTGGTATGATGGGCAATGGATGGGATGGTGCGAGCCACCTCCCGTGACGTCAGTGCTGCTCGTGCTGTGGTGCGTCCCCCCTACACTTCCATTTGACTTTTTGCCATGCTGGACGTTGAGGTTCTATTGCCTGCGTGATATGACCAGGAGGAGCGCGAGGAGACCTCTCACACACCATGCTCCACTGCCATCCCGTGCCCTGTATCGCCTGTGCGGATTGACTATGTTGGGGTTACACCTGGTCGACTGGGGCTGTGTGTGCCTTGTCAAGGGGCATGGCGGGCGCACAACAGGATCCAGCTTGTCCACAGAGGGTGGGCTGAGGTGCGCCTGGTACCGCTTTGTACGTGTGCCCGGCTGCTGTGCACACACGTGTTCACTCCCCCGACAGGTGTCCTCTCACAATGCCCAGGGAAGCGGTGGTGTACTGTTCATGACCCCTCCCAACACGGCGTGCTCCAACTTGGCATGTGCGCATCTACCCGTCGCACCCACCCACCTGAGCACTGCGTCCATACGACTTCACACGACACATGTGTGTCTTCCACAGTAGTGCTACTCATTTGCGTTGACATCCAATACCAGTGGACTACATGGTCATGTCACGACTGCCGTGTACTTCACATACTCTCATCCTCTCTCATTCGTACTTGTGAAATGAGTCAGCGGAGACAGTTTTGGTTTCAAACATTATATTGAGTCTTCTGTCCTCTGTGATGCAGTATAGTGGACACTACTGGCAGCGGAATACATGTTGAGGATATACTGAGCATGATTACAAATTGGATAGGGTGTGGGGTTACATGTGATTGGCTGTTGCATGTGGGATGTGGGCTTCAGAGTTACATCTGCTTGGCCAAGGCTGTGCTAATGTACATTTACGTATAGCTGCGGAGCTGCGGACTTTGACACAGACGGTATACATGTAGCCTACCAGACCGCTCGGCATCATGGGCACAGTCCATCTCAGTTCCATGTGACAGGTTTGCTGCGGTTGTTCCTCATGCACGCGTGCATGTGAGATGACATCAGGGCATGTGCTTGCGTGCATGCAGCGGCGTGCCACTTGTTGTTGCACTGTGGTGGTTACTGGACATGTCACAGTCACTGGGGTCGTGTTGTTGTTGTATGCACTTGTCGTCCATGCAAAGGTCCTGGTATGGGATTCCCGGGCGGGGGTGGGAGGGGTGCAGCACCCACAGACTCCAGGCGACCTATTCATGTCCACTGAGCGGTGTGTGTGTCCATGTGCGCTGGATCCATGTCGTGTCCTGGTTGTTCGTGCAGTTCCGTCCATGTGGGTGCGATACACAGAGCCCATGCCACTGCCTCCCACGATGCATGCGGTGTTCCTGGATGTGATGGGGAACAGTGTGCATGTCCCGGTCATATCCGATGTCATGGCGATGTCGTTGATGGTGTGGTTACAGTTGCCGGTCGTTTGGTATGGCTGTTGTGGTGGTGACTGGCCAGTCCGTGCGGAAGCTGAGCATGGGTGCGGGGTTGGACTTCATAGGTCACTCGGGGAACCTGCGTTGTGGTCCGACGTATTTACAGGTTGTCAGGTATGCGATGCCGTCCAGCAGGGCTTCCATGTCATTGGTGGTGTACATGTTTGCCAGCCAATGAAGCGGATGGTGGCTCTCAAGGTGTTGTTCGTAAGTTGTCCCTTGGAGGACCATGATGGGGCATGCTGGGTGACATTCGATGTAGCTGTTCTCGATGATCCGTCGTGTGGAGGCACAGTGGTCCCATTTCAGTGCGGGTGCGATGTTGGCCACATACGCCATGCCCCCATAGGCAGAGCAGGCCCTGTCGTGTGCGTCCAGAGGGAGGAGTAGTGGTAGCAGGTCCGCCTTCAGACATGCCGGGTTGGAGAGGCATATCTCGACGGGATGCTGGTAGGGACACCTCCGACAGTAGAAGACGGGCATGACGCAGCTGAACAATGTGATGCGGTAAGTCAGTCGGTAACTTACGTTCAGCAGGGACAGGAGATCGCATCCCAATGTATGTATCGTGTTGGTTTTGTACAGCTTGAGCTGTTCGGCGTAGTTGGGTAGGTGTGTTGCGGTTGCCATTTCGCAGCGGTTCGTTGAGATGGCGTGCTCCGGCTGTGTGTGCAGTCTGCAATGTGCACGCTCCGGGGTTGCTGTGAGCTCTGTGTAGTCGTAGGGAGACAGGACTTGTGTTCTGTTGGCTTGTTTGGAGGACACGGGCCCTCTTCCCACATGCTTCTCAGACAGTTCAAGGTCAGTGCTGTGTGACTCCTTCCAATTAACTTGCATGTGGCCGACATGGGGGAGTGTTTTCTTCTTTCTTCCCCGTCCGTTGTGTGCTTCTGTGATATGCGCTATCTGCCGTGTGGTCGGTCTCCTCGGCATGCCTGTGTTGGTCTATTCTTGGACAATGGCTGTATTCACCGGCTTCTGTCGTAGGGCTGTGGTTTCGGAGTTGGAATGGAAGGTCATTCAGTGCTGTCTGCTCTCCCTTGTGTGGGCGGCAGGCTGCCTTTCCGCTCTGCGTTGGGCCTTGTGTGTGGATGTTATTCTTGGGCCACCTGTTGTCGGTCCCCGGGCTCTTTGGTGTTCCGTTTCATATGTCTTGTTCATATGTGCAGGGTGGTATGGGTTTTTCAGTGTGGTACTGGCGTTCCTCTTCCCGAAGGGGCCCTGCTTCTCCTAGTTGGTGTTGCCGCCGCTGTGTGCTACGCCATGTTTGTTACACTGGGGTGTGTCCTGCTGTTGCGTGACTTCACTGACATGTGTGCGTCGGTTGTGTGGCGTTGGGTGTTGTCCGTGGATTGGGCGTTGGGGACATGTCTGTGGCAGGCCTGTCACGTGTCATGTGCGTTCGGGGTGGGGCTGATGTGTGTGCTGCTTGGTTGTGTCCCTGTGTCTGTGTGCGACGCATGCATGGCGCTGCGGTTGGCCTCTGCGTTGTGCGCATGTGTGGCGGCGTCATCGGCGCTTTGGGGCCGTGACGGGGTGGTTGGTTCCTAGTCCCAGGTGGTGTGTACACATGTGTTCCGCGATGTTAGGATTTGGCCTGTGTGTCATATGTGGATGCAATGGTGGATGTGTAGTGTACACGCGCTGGTGGGGGTTGTCCG
>CAWUFW010028248.1:0-22715 GCA_963921515.1 Calotriton arnoldi | reverse complement strand
TGGGCTAGTTGGACTCCAGGGACCCTCAGGATTCAAGGGAGTTAATCCCCCGACTTAAAACGCGCCACGGGGCGCGTTTGCACAGTGGTGAAGGGAGGGGCGGGGCTTCAGGTGACATGTGTGCAAACAGGCCCCGTGGCGTGTTTTAAGATGGGGAATTAAATCCTCTTCAATCCTGAGGGTCCCTGGGGCCAACTAGCCCAACAGGTACATCCAGAAAGCGCCACAGAGCTGCGTTGCAGAGAGGTGTAAAAAGGGGTGTGGCCTCTGTACATGTCTCTGCAACGCAGCCCCTGGCGCATACTGGAGGTTCCTGGTGGGCTAGTTGGCCCGTAGGGACCCTCATGATTCAAGGGGACTTAATCCCCCAACTTAAAACGCGCCACGGGGCGCGTTTGCACAGATGTCACCTCAGGCCCCGCCCTCCCTTCACCATTGTGCAAATATTCCTCTAAAATCAGCCGAAATCCGAATTCCGATTTACTCACCTGTTATCAGGAGAGACCTCAGTGCTGCATCTTTCAGCCCAGTACTGATCCTCAAAAGTAATTTTAACCGTACTTACCGGTAACTTGAATTTCCTTCATAGGCTAACATTGACTGGTTTCACTTGGAAATTCTTCTAAGTGTGGAGTTTTGGAACTTTAAAATATTCCTCTAAAATCAGCCGAAATACGAATTCCGATTTACTCACCTGTTATCAGGAGAGACCTCAGTGCTGCATCTTTCAGCCCAGTACTGGTCCTGAAAAGTAATTTTAACCGTACTTACCAGTAACTTGAATTTCCTTCATAGGCTAACATTGACTGGTTTCACTTGGAAATTCTTCTAAGTGTGGAGTTTTGGAACTTTAAAATATTCCTCTAAAATCAGCCGAAATACGAATTCCGATTTACTCACCTGTTATCAGGAGAGACCTCAGTGCTGCATCTTTCAGCCCAGTACTGATCCTCAAAAGTAATTTTAACCGTACTTACCAGTAACTTGAATTTCCTTCCATAGGATATCATTGCCTGCTTTTTGCTGAAAAAGTTTCTAAGTGTGGAGTTTTGGAACTTTAAAATATTCCTCTAAAATCAGCCGAAATACGAATTCCGATTTACTCACCTGTTATCAGGAGAGACCTCAGTGCTGCATCTTTCAGCCCAGTACTGGTCCTGAAAAGTAATTTTAACCGTACTTACCGGTAACTTGAATTTCCTTCATAGGCTAACATTGACTGGTTTCACTTGGAAATTCTTCTAAGTGTGGAGTTTTGGAACTTTAAAATATTCCTCTAAAATCAGCCGAAATACGAATTCCGATTTACTCACCTGTTATCAGGAGAGACCTCAGTGCTGCATCTTTCAGCCCAGTACTGATCCTCAAAAGTAATTTTAACCGTACTTACCAGTAACTTGAATTTCCTTCCATAGGATATCATTGCCTGCTTTTTGCTGAAAAAGTTTCTAAGTGTTGATTTTTGAAACATACAAATATTCCTCTAAAATCAGCCGAAATCCGAATTCTGATTTACTCACCTGTTATCAGGAGAGACCTCAGTGCTGCATCTTTCAGCCCAGTACTGGTCCTGAAAAGTAATTTTAACCGTACTTACCGGTAACTTGAATTTCCTTCATAGGCTAACATTGACTGGTTTCACTTGGAAATTCTTCTAAGTGTGGAGTTTTGGAACTTTAAAATATTCCTCTAAAATCAGCCGAAATACGAATTCCGATTTACTCACCTGTTATCAGGAGAGACCTCAGTGCTGCATCTTTCAGCCCAGTACTGATCCTCAAAAGTAATTTTAACCGTACTTACCAGTAACTTGAATTTCCTTCCATAGGATATCATTGCCTGCTTTTTGCTGAAAAAGTTTCTAAGTGTTGATTTTTGAAACATACAAATATTCCTCTAAAATCAGCCGAAATCCGAATTCTGATTTACTCACCTGTTATCAGGAGAGACCTCAGTGCTGCATCTTTCAGCCCAGTACTGGTCCTGAAAAGTAATTTTAACCGTACTTACCGGTAACTTGAATTTCCTTCATAGGCTAACATTGACTGGTTTCACTTGGAAATTCTTCTAAGTGTGGAGTTTTGGAACTTTAAAATAGTCCTCTAAAATCAGCCGAAATACGAATTCCGATTTACTCACCTGTTATCAGGAGAGACCTCAGTGCTGCATCTTTCAGCCCAGTACTGATCCTCAAAAGTAATTTTAACCGTACTTACCGGTAACTTGAATTTCCTTCATAGGCTAACATTGACTGGTTTCACTTGGAAATTCTTCTAAGTGTGGAGTTTTGGAACTTTAAAATATTCCTCTAAAATCAGCCGAAATACGAATTCCGATTTACTCACCTGTTATCAGGAGAGAACCCAGTGCTGCATCTTTTAGCCCAGTACTGATCCTCAAAAGTAATTTTAACCGTACTTACCAGTAACTTGAATTTCCTTCCATAGGATATCATTACCTGCTTTTTGCTGAAAAAGTTTCTAAGTGTTGATTTTTGAAACATACAAATATTCCTCTAAAATCAGCCGAAATCCGAATTCTGATTTACTCACCTGTTATCAGGAGAGACCTCAGTGCTGCATCTTTCAGCCCAGTACTGGTCCTGAAAAGTAATTTTAACCGTACTTACCAGTAACTTGAATTTCCTTCCATAGGCTAACATTGACTGGTTTCACTTGGAAATTCTTCTAAGTGTGGAGTTTTGGAACTTTAAAATAGTCCTCTAAAATCAGCCGAAATACGAATTCCGATTTACTCACCTGTTATCAGGAGAGACCTCAGTGCTGCATCTTTCAGCCCAGTACTGATCCTCAAAAGTAATTTTAACCGTACTTACCAGTAACTTGAATTTCCTTCCATAGGAATCCATTGTCTGGTTTTCAGCAGAAAAGTTTCAAAGTGTCGATTTTCACAAACTACAAATATTCCTAAAAAATCGCCTGTATGACTTAAACGCATTCTTTCAACTGTTTACAGGAGATGCACCAGTGCTGGATCCAGGATCCAACACTGAGTAAGAAAAAGTAACGATAACAGTTTTTAACTTCTAAGTGAATTTCCTTCCATAGGATAACATTGGTGATTCTATGAGAAAAAGTTTCTAAGTGTGAACTTTTAAAGTACAATAATATTCCTTAAAAATCACGACTGTAACCAAAACGCTTTTACTCAACTGTTTACAGGAGATGTCCCAGGACTGAATCTAGGATCCAGTAATGTGGTTAGAAAAGTAATCCATAAAGTAACTAATTGCATTTAACTAGAAATTCACATTGAGCTGAATGTTGCATTGTGTTTGAAAATGTGTTGCCCATTGCAACAACTGTAACTACTGTACTTAAAAGTCTATTGCCTATGTGCAAAGTAATTAAACTAAAGTAATTCATTCTGAGAAAGTATTTTTGTAATGTAATGTATAATGTAATTACAATGTAATTTAAAAAATAAAATATGTAAAAAAATTGTTTCTAAAAAATTTGGAAATCAGTATGAAAAAAATTTATATAACAATTAATACATTTAAAAATTGTCATTTACAAAACCTTTGAAATTCACTGAAAAAACTGTAGGTTTCAGACATGTTATAGTTACAAATTAGCATTTAAAAAACCTTTGAAATTCACTGAAAAAACCATAGGTTTCAGGGACGTTATAGTTACAAATTAGCATTTAAAAAACCTTTGAAATTCACTGAAAAAACCATAGGTTTTAGGGACAGTTATAGTTAGTTGGACATTGCACTCGTACAAAACCCGTGAAATTCCCCCGTTATAGTTAGTCCAGCTAACTATAACTCGCGCCCCCGCAATGCACTGCTGATGACGTCACATATTACATCACTCATGACATGGTCAGTGACATCACTGATGACATCACTGGTGACATCTCAAATGACATCACTGATGACATCATCCACGTGATAATCTGATGCACCTCCTCACACTCTAATATAACCTTTGATACACCCACTCTAAATTACAGACTGCCATTCGCAAAACCATAGACACTCCAACACCAATAACTACATACCCACTCACTGATTCTTAGGTCTACGCACACATCCACTCACTCACCCGTACAGTCACTCATACTTACGGTCACTCAGTACAGGACTATCATATGCACTCATACTCCTATATAGACACTCAAACACCGCCACTCATCCATAGAGGTACTCACACACCTAGTCAGTCATGCAAATAATTAAACACACTACCATTTACTCACCTATACAGATATACACACACCAGCTCACTTACTCATACAAATAGTAGCACATTCTTACGCTCTTATACAATCACTGATACAAGCACACACTCATCCATACAGCCACTATCACAATCACTCACTCTCGCTTATAGCTATTTATATACTCCAACACACATATATACTGCCTTTCACATATGTAGTTACTCACACATGTACCACTGGGACATACATTCACTCACTAACACACTCTTACACACACTTACCCACCCATACAGTCTATCACAGTTGCACTCTTGAAACCATCCACCCAGTGAATCACCCACTCACACATCTATGCACAGAGTTGCACACACCCCTCCCACACAAACACTCAGGCACCCATACAGATACTCAGACAAGCATTCAATAACTCATATAGACACTCATGTAGCTATTCACAAACACATGCAGACACTTACACAGCAACAGACAGACGGATACAGACATTCACCCAGTTTAGTCACTAACCCATGCATTCAGTAAGATACGTTAAATCACTCACTTATAGAGTCAGTCACGCACCTACTAAATTATCCATACAGACACTTACACACCCACTCATTCTTCAATACGTCTTTTCCTATATATATTAAAAATATTTAAACTTTACAGAAACACACAGTCACTGGATGATGTCATCAGTGATGTCATCAGTGATGTCATTTGAGATGTCATCAGTGATGTCATCAGTGATGTCACTGACCATGTCATGAGTGATGTAATATGTGACGTCATCAGCAGTGCATTGCGGGGGCGCGAGTTATAGTTAGCTGGATTAACTATAACGGGGGAATTTCACGGGTTTTGTACGAGTGCAATGTCCAACTAACTATAACTGTCCCTAAAACCTATGGTTTTTTCAGTGAATTTCAAAGGTTTTTTAAATGCTAATTTGTAACTATAACGTCCCTGAAACCTATGGTTTTTTCAGTGAATATATATATATATATATATATATATATATATATATGTATGGGGTGGGCTGGATACAAAGGGACAAAATACAAATTACATTTACATTTAACGAGAAACGAAGGTCCCCAGGTCCTTGTAGGGGTGCCCGGAGGTGCTGGGAGGATAGTGTCTGTGTACTCCAGGGGATGCATTAGAGCGGAATTAGAGCAAGGACTCTGTATGAAGTAGAGGCACAGTTTAGGCGAGGAATATATATATAAATGTATATATAAATGTATATATATATATATGCATATATATGCTGGTTCTCGCTTGAAGTTTCCTCAAAGTAAAACGAGCGTAGTCCCAAATCAGTGCATAATATCCTTTATTAACACCAAGCTAGTCCGCCATGACGCGTTTCGGCCGTCCCACGGCCTTGATCACATGACACGGCTCAAACTGTGAGTAACTTATTTAAAGTGCTAATGCTCAATTTGCATGAATGGACATAGATAACATACTATATACATTGTATCCAAATCACTCTGGAATTATACATTATAAATATGTAAGTTTCTTCTGTATATGTATTTACAATGATCTTCACTATTTGACATTTTCTGCATACAGATCCCTGTAATGCTCAAGTATGTGACGTTGCCTCGACTCTACAAGGGCAATTTGTCCGCCTAATATATGCTTAAATGCTTTGAAACTGCCAAACAAGCGGAGTCTATCTGTCAACTATCCGCAAAAAGTTTATAAAGTGCATATGTATAATAATTAAGTGTCGTGAAACCCTATAGAAAAAGTGCTAATTAAAATAGAAAGAAAAAATGTGCTGTATACTATATATTGCCGTACAACCTATATGGTATTTTCTGGGACGACAATATAATGTTCATTAAAAATGTATAAATACATAAATTGGTGTAATCAATTAAATCTTTAAGCACATCCATATATTCCCATTAATTGTGGGCTATAAATATTGTCTTAATGAAATATGCTTACGGATGCAGATGCAATAAGGCCAGGGGAAATCAATGTAAGCAATATAACTAAATGGGATCAGGCAGCTGTAGAAACCTGATATTATAAGGTATGTAAGATTCTTAAACATCTACATTTGGATTGAGATACTGATTCAACCTCCTACTGCTAAAATACATAAAATTAGATGTACAAAAATTCATATATATTCACAATAAATATATTCATAAAATACTATAGATAAATATAAATAAATATAAATATGTGCAAAATCAGATCTCATAAATACAGATGATAAGAGGTATTTCCTCTAACCAGAACCTTCATATACAATTACCAGACCTATAGATGTCTAAGTGTGGCACAGATCTTTTCCATATTGTTAACTCATCAGAATTTGTAAAGTGCAAGTGCGTCCATCCGAAAACATAATAGGAAAGTTACATCAAAATTTCATAGAAATCCATACAATAATAAAATCATATAAATACCCATAAAAGATGATAAAACCTCCTAAAATTACATTATGATTTTATATAAAACATTATAATTTTTGTGTAATTTTTATAGGATCTCACATTTATAAATAGGTGTACAAATCTTCTGTATTATTCAGACCTCCTGGATGCTTAGAGTCGAATTCTAAAATGTATCTTGTTTCTAGGCGTCTTAATTTGCCTTCCCGATCGCCACCTCTCTTATGGGGCGGAACCGACTCTATAGCATAGTATTTGAGATGTTTGAGGTCACTGTCATGAAACTCCTTAAAATGTCTAGCGACCGGATAACTGGCATTGTTATTGGTGATGGCCCTCATGTGCTGCAAAATCCTTTTGTGCACTGCCAGCTTTGTGCTACCTATATATTTTAGTTTGCAACTACATTCCAGCACATATACTGAAAATTCAGTCTTACATGTAAGATGTTGGGTAATGTTGCGTGTTTTATCATCAAATGCAGTGCTGGTATTGACACCCTGCTGGCATGCTTTACATGTTGAGCATCTAAAAAATCCTTTCCTTGCTGACAACCATGTAGTTCTTCCCTGATCTTCTGGGCTGCTTCTTACCAATGCATTTCCCATACTGGTAGTTTTTCTAAAAGTAATGGAAGGATTATTAGGTAGTAATTTGCCTATAATAGGATCATCACGCACGATTGGCCAATTGCGTCTAATGATATTTCGGAGTTGTTTTTCCTGTTTGGAGATACCTAATATAAGTCTGATCAGTTCCACTGTGTTACTTTTATCATCAGACTTGTTCTTATATTTTAGCAGGTCTAACCTCGCCTTTTGCTTTGATTTAGTTATAGCCGCTTCAATTACCTTGGTTTTATATCCCCTTGCTAAGAAGCGGTTGCGACATTGTGCTTGTATAATGTCTGCATCATCCTCATCGCTACATATGCGTCTTATCCGTAGCATTTCACCATATGGGATGCTGTTAATAAGGTGAATAGGATGTGCACTAGATGCATGTAATAACATGTTGCCTGCCGTAGGTTTCCTGAATAATGTGGTCGTAAGACAGTTATTCACTATTTTGATTTGCACATCTAAAAATGTAACTTCTGTTTTGCTCATGGAGTATGTAAATTTAAGATTAACATCATTCAAATTCAATTGATCTATAAAATCCATAGCACTTTGTTGGGTTCCATCCCATATAATAAACAAATCGTCTATGAATCTTAACCAGCTTATGATCTGAGTTAGGAATATTTGTTCATGTTTTCTCATAAGGACCAACTCCTCCCACCATCCCATAAACAAACAGGCATAACTGGGGGAGAAGCTGGCCCCCATAGCGACTCCTTGTGTTTGTTGGTACATTTGATTATTAAAGGTGAAAAGATTGTTTTCCAAACAGAATAGCAACATATTTAAAAGCATTTTGTTATGTTGTGCATATCGTATGGGTCTATTGGAAAGGAAAAATTCCACAGCCCTCACTCCGTCCCTATTTTGAATACACGTGTAAAGGGACAAAACATCTAGGGCTATGAGTAAATAATTCACATTCCATTCTATATCTTTAACTTTTCTCAAGAAGTCACTGGTGTCTTGCACATACGATTTTAAATGCACAACGTGCTCCTGTAAGAAATAATCTATGTACCGAGACATATTTTCTAATGGCCCATTGCATGCGGCTATAATGGGTCTGCCTGGCGGTCTATCTATATTTTTGTGTATTTTTGGGACAAAATATATGACCGGTGTGGTCGGATGCGCTTTCTTTAAAAATGTATATTCGTCCCAATTGATTAGACCCAAACTTTTCCACACAAGGAGTTGAGAGAAAAATTGTTCCTGAGTTTGTCTATATTTGAACATGGAACTTTTCCGATAACATTCTTGATCATTTAACTGTTTGTAAGCTTCTTCCAGATATTGGTCCAAGGGCCAAAGTACTATATTTCCTCCCTTGTCTGCGTTTCTTATGACCACTTTGTTATCCTTACTCAATTTGTTTATCAGTAACTGGTAACTTCTTTCTTGATGGGTTAATTTAGTTTTGGATCTATTCATTGAATGATTCAACCTTTTGATCTGGGCCACCAATTGGTCACTAAAAATATCCAAAGAATCTCGAGGCATGATGGGTAAAAATTTTGACTTGACTTTGAAGGGAGTGCTGGGTTTGGCAGTTGTTGTTGGTAGAGTTTCTTGTTCATGGCCATTGATGTATTGCGGGGCTCCAGTATCAGAACCGAGAACAGAATTTGTTTGTCCCAATTGTAGTTCATGCATGTCCTGTAATAAGCTTAAATCCGAGACCAATAGGCCTATGGATTCTGGCTCACTACTCGATGTCTCAATATGGTCTGACTTACCCTTAGCTGTTTTGAGTAGATGGAATTTCGCAAGCTTTAATTTTCTAATACATTTATATATGTCTGCCCTAGTTTGTGTATAGTCAAAGTTAGATTCCGGGCAAAAGGATAAACCTAATGACAATAATTGCTGCTCTGCTTTAGTCAAATTAATATTGGCCAGATCTATAATGGTGTTGTGTGAAGTGGTATTGGGATCTGTTGTAGTGATACTTTCTTGATGAGCATCTTCTATCTGCGATTCCCTCGACCTCGCCCCCTCTTCTTGTTCTCTCCTTCTATATATATTCCTCTCCTCGCCACAATCCTTCGGAAAAACGAGTGCAGACCTCATTTAGTGCAGAAATATAATTTATTTCACCAGTCCTCTGCCATTACGCGTTTCGGCCGTAGAGGCGGCCTTGATCACATGACAACGCTCAGCAGCTTCACCCTCACATTTAAAGTGCCCGTGCTTAATTACAATCATAAAAATAGAAAACATGTTAAGAGATACATTACATGCATAAATGCCTCCTGTTTCATTACAAATCTTTTTTAGTTGATTTGGTTGTTGTTTATAATTTCTCTTCAACCTCCTAAATAGTTATCCACAACATAATGAAACATATAACCACATAATTATTTATATAGGTTCAGACTGAATATCAGCTTAAATGCCTCCTGACACATGTTATAATTTCCATTAAAATGACATCATATATAAGAATAAAAACATCATCCACATAAAAATATCTCATTACAAACGTGAAAACAAACCTTCACCTACCCTATGTACTATAAAAGCTTATGTGGTTAACACATTTCTCTAAAAAAGCACATATTACCTTTTTATTCCTTTAAATTTAAATACTTAAACATTTCACGGTTTCCTCTGCTCCATACATTTTATAATGTTCATATCTTTTTTATATATATTTTTCAAATATATTTATATATATTTGAAAATCACAGATAAATCTGTTAATTCAATGTTACCCCATTGTAACAATGATTTCATTGTGCGTTTTTTTCTCTTTTTTGGTTATAGTTGCGTAAATGCATTTATGCACATCTGTAAATCATTTGATAACATTATCAATATGCTATGAATGGGCAGATAAAGTGACTCAGTGCTACAGTACTTGGAGTTGAAATCAATAGTGCTATAAATATTAAATATCTGAAGGAATAGACATATAAATTCATTATGCATAGATACAAATTATCATAGTATATTCTTTAAATACATCTTACTATAAAACTCGTAAATTACTCCATGATGTAGGGGAGATATCTGAAGGTGTCAATAAAGCGTTAACCTTTAAAATCATGCCATAAAAAACCTTTTGTCAAATAGTAAACAAAACTATAAAGAACTTTAAAACATCACTATAAAACCACCCTAAGTCTAAAACCATTCCTAAGAGAGTTAGGCTAGTTCTAAAAAATGGTCAGTGGCTACAATATAATGATGACTCTCACCCAAGGTTCTTCAGACATAATTTTTAAGAAAAAAGGCGTCTCTTCATTATTGCATTCTGATTGCCTCACCCACTGTTTGATGCCTGACCTATGGGAGACTGTTATAAAAACGTATGCAGATCTTCTGTAATATTGAGCCCGCCTGGAGACTTGGAATCAAACTCTAAAATATAGCTCGTCTCCAGGCGTCTCAATTTAGCTTCTCTGTCACCCCCTCTTTTCATAATAGGTATGGCTTCAATGGCATAATAGCGTAAAAATTGTGGATTGCTATTGTGAACAGTTTGAAAATGTCTTGCAACAGGGTAATTTTGATCCTTATTAATAATTGCCCTGATATGTTGAAGGATACGTTTATGGACTGCCAATTTTGTGCTGCCTATATATTTCAATTGCCAGTCACATTCCAATACGTATACACAATATTCTGTCTTACAAGTAAGATGCTGTTTAATTTCTTTGACTATATCTGAAAAAGCAGTTGTATACGTTTTAACATTTATTCCAAACTTGCAGGCCTTACACGAGAGACATTTGAAGAAACCTTTTCTTATTGTTAACCACATATCTTTATGACAGCTGTCGTGACTATTTTGAACCAACATATTCCCCATGTTTAGTGATTTACGAAAGGAGATTGATGGATTAGCGGGCATCAGGCCACCTATTACTGGGTCTTCCCGAATGAAGTGCCAATTATGTCTTATGATGCTCCGCAGTTGTTTTTCCTGTTTTGAGTAAGTGAGAATCAGTCTGACAGGCTGCATATGTAAGTCTTCGTGTAGCGATTTTGTTTTATAGGTGAGGAGATCCCTCCTCGACCTTGCTTGAGACTTTCTTATAGCAGCGTCTACTGATTCACTACTATACCCCCTAGCTAAAAATCTAGCACGACTCTCCATTTGCCTCATCCTTGCATCTTCTGGATCACTACATATTCTACGGATGCAGAGCATTTCCCCGTAGGGAATGCTCCTGATTAAATGTGGAGGATGTGCACTCGACGCATGTAAAAGTGTATTCCCTGCAGTCGGTTTAGTAAAAAGGGTGGTAGTTAAAACATTATTTCTAACTAAAACCTGAACATCCAAAAAAGTCACTGTGTACCTACTGATTGTTGAGGTGAATTTAAGGTTAAAATTATTATCATTGATTTCATTAATGAATTTCAACGCACCTTCTTCACTCCCTCTCCACACAATAAAAATATCATCTATAAAACGCATCCAAGATACAATGTTGGCGGTATATTCATGTTCATATTTACGCATGAGGACCAGTTCCTCCCACCAGCCCATGAACAAACAGGCGTAACTGGGGGAGAAACTGGCCCCCATAGCCACACCTTGAATTTGCTGATAAAACTGCCCGTGAAAAATAAAAAAATTATTTTCCAAATTAAAAAGCAGCACATCTAAAAGCATACGTGTATGTTGTGCATATATTATAGATCTAGTATTGAGATAGAACTCCACTGCTCTCAAGCCATCTTGGTTTCTAATACACGTGTATAGAGAACAGACATCCAGTGTCATCAGCAAAAAATCAGATTCCCAAACAATTTCATTCATTTTCGTTAAAAAGTCACTGGTGTCCTGGATGTATGATTTTAACTGCTTCATATGCACCTGTAAAAAATAATCAATGTACCTTGAGAGATTCTCCATTGGCCCATCACATGCCGCAATAATTGGCCTGCCTGGTGGTTTCGCCATGTTCTTGTGGACTTTAGGTAAAAATTAATATGAGGTGCCATCGGATGTTCCTTTTTGATAAATTTGTACTCATCCCAGCTTAAAAGACCCAAACTCTTCCAGGCAATCAAATTTTTAAAAAGAGAATCTTGAGTGTTTTTATACTTTAGTGGAGTACTTTTTCTATAACATTGGAGATCATTCAACTGACTGTATGCTTCTTCTAAGTAGTCTTTCATGGGCCATAGGACTATATTTCCGCCTTTATCCGATGTTCGAACAACCACATCTTCCTTCTTTAGTTTTGAAATTAGCTGATTGTATCTGGTCTCTTTGCTGGTATATACTCTTTTTGATCTATTCGTTACATGTGTTAGTTTTTTAATCTGGTTAACAACATGATCACTGAAGGCATCCAAGCCGTCACGCACCGATATGGGGACAAACTTTGATTTCATTTTAAATGGTGTTTGAGGCCTAGCTTGTGTGCCTGAAAGGGGGATATTCTGGCTATTTGATGATTCCCCACTTTCCAATTGGCACATATCCCTATATAGATCTACATCCGAGACTTGCAGGCCCGGCATATCTTTTTCCAATCTTGTTGTAGAGACTGTCGTCGTAGTTTCAACCATGGGCCTTAATAAATGAAATTTCTTGAGTTTTAATTTTCGTGTGAACTGATAAACATCCGCTCTTGTTCTGGTGTATTGGAAATTCATTTCAGGGCAGAAAGATAATCCCAGGGATAGAATCTATATATAAAAGAAAACTTACAATCAGGCTTTCTCAGGGGCCGCACCAAGAATATGGAACTCACTCCCGCCCGATATTAGAAGAATCCCTTCTCTGGCTCGCTTCAAAAAGGATGCCAAAACCTTCTTAATGGGCAAATTCCTCGCCTAAACTGTGCCTCTACTTCACACAGAGTCCTTGCTCTAATTCCACTCTAATGCATCCCCTGGAGTACACAGACACTATCCTCCCGGCACCTCCGGGCACCCCTACAAGGACCTGGGGACCTTCGTTTCTCGTTAAATGTAAATGTATTTTGTCCCTTTTTATCCCTTTGTATCCAGCCCACCCCCCCCCCAAGTCTTTTGTATACTACTGCTTGATTCCTGTAAAGCGCTCTGATACCCTAACGGGTCAAGTTCGCACTCTATAAAACTCAAAAATAAAATAATAAAATAAATAATAAATATATATATGCATGTATATATATGTATGTATATATATATATGTATATATATATATATTCACTGAAAAAACCATAGGTTTCAGACACGTTATAGTTACAAATTAGCATTTAAAAAACCTTTAAAATTCACTGAAAAAACCATAGGTTTTAGGGACAGTTATAGTTACTTGGACATTGCACTCGTACAAAACCCGTGAAATTCCCCCGTTATAGTTAGTCCAGCTAACTATAACTCACGCCCCCGCAATGCACTGCTGATGACGTCACATATTACATCACTCATGACATGGTCAGTGACATCACTGATGACATCACTGATGACATCTCAAATGACATCACTGATGACATCATCCAGTGACTTTGTGTTTCCGTAAAGTTTAAATATTTTTAATATATATAGGAAAAGACGTATTGAAGAATGAGTGGGTGTGTAAGTGTCTGTATGGATGATTTAGTAGGTGCGTGACTGACTCTATAAGTGAGTGATTTAACGTATCTTACTGAATGCATGGGTTAGTGACTAAACTGGGTGAATGTCTGTATCCGTCTGTCTGTTGCTGTGTAAGTGGCTGCATGGGTTTGTGAATAGCTACATGAGTGTCTATATGAGTTATTGATTTGTTGTCTGAGTATCTGTATGGGTGCCTGAGTGTTTATGTGGGTGGGGTGTGTGCGACTCTGTGCATAGATGTGTGAGTGGGTGATTCACTGGGTGGATGGTTTCAAGAGTGCATCTGTGATAGACTGTATGGGTGGGTAAGTGTGTGTAAGAGTGTGTTAGTGAGTGAATGTATGTCCCAGTGGTACATGTGTGAGTAACTACATATGTGAAAGCCAGTATATATGTGTGTTGGAGTATATAAATAGCTATAAGCGAGAGTGAGTGATTGTGATAGTGGCTGTATGGATGAGTGTGTGCTTGTATCAGTGATTGTATAAGAGCGTAAGAGCGTAACAATGTGCTAGTATTTGTATGATTAAGTGAGCTGGTGTGTGTATAACTGTATAGGTGAGTAAATGGCAGTGTGTTTAATTATTTGCATGACTGACTAGGTGTGTGAGTACCTCTATGGATGAGTGGCCGTTTTTAGTGTCTATATAGGAGTATGAGTGCATATGATAGTCCTGTACTGAGTGACCATAAGTATGAGTGACTGTATGGGTGAGTTAGTGGATGTGTGCATAGACCTAAGAATCAGTGAGTGGGTATGTAGTTATTGGTGTTGGAGTGTCTATGGTTTTGCGAATGGCAGTCTGTAATTTACAGTGGGTGTATCAAAGATTATATTAGGGTGTGAGGAGGTGCATCAGATTATCACGTGGATGATGTCATCAGTGATGTCATTTGAGATGTCACCAGTGATGTCATCAGTGATGTCACTGACCATGTCATGAGTGATGTAATATGTGACGTCATCAGCAGTGCATTGCGGGGCGTGAGTTATAGTTAGCTGGACTAACTATAACGGGGAATTTCACGGGTTTTGTACGAGTGCAATGTCCAAGTAACTATAACTGTCCCTAAAACCTATGGTTTTTTCAGTGAATTTTAAAGGTTTTTTAAATGCTAATTTGTAACTATAACGTGTCTGAAACCTATGGTTTTTTCAGTGAATTTCAAAGGTTTTTTAAATGCTAATTTGTAACTATAACGTGTATGAAACCTATGGTTTTTTCAGTGAATTTCAAAGGTTTTTTCAATGACAATTGTTTAATGTATTAATTATTGAATTTTTTTTTTTTGATATTTCTTTACTACATTTTTTTAAACAATTTAATTTCAAATTTTTTATTTAAATTTTTTTTTATAATTTTTCTATAAATTGAAAAAAAAATGTTTTAAAAAATGTTGATATTCTTTTTCATTTTTTTATTTTTTATATTTTTTTAAATATTATATTTACTTTTTTTTTTTAAAATTAAATTTTTTGAAGACGCGCACCCAAAGCGCACCTTCCTCGACTACCACGCGGAACCTAACCTCCATTTTAGGATTCTTGAGTGGATCCGCGTACGGTGTGCGTTGGGTACGCATTTTACTGCGCGTTTGTAACGCGATCCGTACGCGATTTCAAGCGCATACGCACATAATACGTTTACGCTACGCGACGCTTGCACGTTTCCGCGTGACGTCATATATATCTTCTACGCGGTAGGTACGCGAATCCCGCGAAATGTTTTATTTTCTATAAACATATATATATATATTTAACCTGAATATTAACACAAGAGATTATCTGAGATAATTATATAAATAGTATTTTGGGGTTTTTTAATAAACATTACTTTGAAATCCGTTTTCGCGAAGTCGCGCTGGATGCGTGCTGCGTGCGTGTACTGTACGCGGATCCCATGTGACCATAAAAAAGAGATTTGATTGGTTCATAACACTTCCTATTCTAAGTATTGAAGGACCCCACCCATTTTAATCACTTTTGTTAGATCTTCCTTGGGACAACATCTTCAGTTAGAAGACTTCCATACTTTTGTGTTGGACACCTGTACTGCTTATTTTACAATGGCTTCTGGACAGCAACCTGCCTCCAACTCTGATCATTCATCAGATGATGATTTTGTTGCAGAGCCACCACGACCAGAAAAATACACCTCTGTGGTGTGGAAATTTTTCACCATACCTCCGGGGCAAAAAAAGTAAATGCAGTGAAGGTGACCTGCAAAATATGCAGCCGAGTATTATCAAGAGGAGACCCCACAAAAAAATATTCTTGTGGAACAGGAAGTATGCTAAAGCATCTCAAGACACTGCATCCAGTGAACCTAGCAAGAGAGGAGTGCAGAAGACTGCGTGTTATTCCAACTGCAGCAGTGGCCAGTACATCTACGGCAGCCTCTTCACCTGGCCATCCTGATATCCGTCCGGAATTTGGCCAGTTGAAAACTGTTTGCATTAAATGCAACAAACTTTTATGCTATGGGGAGCAGTCTATTGACTTAATATGCACAGCACAAAGAAACCACCGATGCTGATTTTTTTGGGGTTTTCTTTTTCTAAAATGACAGTTTTTTTCATCTTGTTGGCTTTTTTTCATGGTTTTGTTGGTCCCGTTGACTTTTTGTTCCTGATAAAAAATAAATAAAAAAATAAAAAATTGTTCAAAAAAAAAAAAAGATATATATAAAACAACAAAACAAAAAAAAAAGTTCTTTTCAGAACTACCTACTCTGGTTAAAAAAAGAGCTAAATTTTTATCCTAGTGTGTGAAAGTTTAGAAGAATGTATCTGTAGTGCATAATTGACTGAAAGAATGCATTTGTGGTGTATGGTGAATGTATAAGTGCAGAACTATAAGGAAATGCTGCAGCATGACACTGTAAGCTCTTTAGCTGCAATGTACTGCAGTACTTCCGAAGCACAGGCATGCAACATATGTACATAAATATGTTGCAAGTTTCTGCTTCCTTCTGCACTGTGGCTTAAACTGCAGCCATGTGATGACACAGGCACCCTTGCACCACGGTGCAAGGATAGCTGTGTCGTGTAGAGTTTTTTTTGTGCAGGAAGACACAAATTCCTGCACAAAAATCAATAAATGAAGGCATTTCTCTCCTTCTATGTATGCTGTGCATTGTAGCATTTATTGAAAGTGAGTAAATGAAGAGAAATAAAACCAATTCTCCAAGTTGTGCCTTCCTTCATCAAATCCTGAAGCTTCCAAAACACTAGTAGCCACTACGTCTCTCTATTGAACACCATGGGGCAGATTTACAAGCCTCTTGCACCACTTTTGCATCACTTTTAACATGGGAAAAGTGACGCAAAAGTGGCGCAAGGGCTTGTAAATCTGCCCCATATACCTATTTTGCAGATATGTGTTCTAAAACTATATCCCATTTTATATGTCTCTAAAATACAACTCTTTGGCAGTTACTGCACATATCTGGTGGGTTTGTTGGCTCCCAGTGACACTCAGTATTCATGTTAACTTTATTGTGCAACTTAAAACACGCACAGAGCATCTTTCTACACATATCTACTACATCCATCTCTCCTTTCTTCACCTCTGTGCAAACACAGGCTATTGTGCATTTTAATACTTAGTTAAACTTACCTTCACAGTAATACAAATAAAAAATGGTACACATTATTTTTCAATTGTTTTTTATAAAATAAATTTCTAAAAATGTTATTTTAGAATTACGATCTGTGAAAGAGAAGAAAAAATTGTTATAATATATAATATTATATTTTTTACAATACAGCATAATTTTATCATTTTACAAATTATTTTGTTTGTCTTTTTACTGTCATCAGAATAAATTGAAATTCACTAGAAACAGTGTTTTCAATCATACTCATCACATAACAGAGGGCAAAAAAAAACAATAAATAATATTGTTTTAAAAACCCAAGACTACATCCAAAAATAACAGCATATAATGCAAATCACATATATATAAAAATGCTAACTCCTAAGAAAATTTTCAAATGTAAATTTATATACACTGTAAATGTTGTTGGTTAAAAATATATGCAGAGAGAATGTACAAGAAAAAGTCCACAATTGAAACATACACCTTTCCTCTTGGCCAAATGGTATTGTTGAAGTCCTTTACATTAAAATTGTCCAATAGTAATCGTATTAATACATATTAATAAATTCCTCAGAGGCCAAATTATCTTCCTAAAACTTTGGTTTTAAAAATATTAAGTAACTTTAGACTCTGCATCGGTACTTACTTGTAGGTACCAAAATATCCCAAAAACAGAACGGCTCTTTTTAGAGCCACCCAAGACCTAAACACCTAAACTTCATTTCTATCTGAAATTTTTGTACATTTTTTTTTCTTGGATTCGCGTACCCAACGCGTTGGAATCGTGCACCAAACGCGTTAGGGGTCGCGCACCCAATGCGTTTGATTCGTGTAACAGGTCGCGTATCCAACACGTGCACACCAGGGGCCGCGCTGGATGCGCGTCTCCTAATTTTACCGTAAAAAAAAATTAGCACCTTGTACTAATTTGTATTCTCCCCGGGGACCCCATCCCCCGGGGCCTATATACAACGTTGGGAACCGTGGGGGGTCCCCAATACCCCCACAGTCCCAGCCGGCTCCCCGCGTCCTACGGGAGCAGGCATTGCTTTTCCACATGGGGAGCAGCTAACATGTTGCTCCCCATGTGGAAAGCATTGGTTTGCATTTTGAAAGAGAGAGCAGGTTTCCTGCTCTCTCTTTCAAAATGCAAACCAAGTTTGCTATGACAGGACGTCATAGCAAACTACAGTGTCCCGGGGGTAGGCACCTCAGGACACTGCAGGAGCCGGCCCTGGGGGTGGTGATCCCCAGGGCCATCAAGGGCTCCAGGAGGGGGCCGCGCGGCCCCCCTCCCAACAATTCCACAGCCCCGGGGAGGTGGTGGTCCCCGGGGCTTCAGGGGTCCAAAACGGACCCCCATTTTTAATTTTTTAGTGCCCGGGGGAGGTGGCGGTCCCCGGGGCTGCGGGAGGGCTCTCATATATATCTATGGCCGCGTGGGATTCGCGCACCATCCCGATCACGAGCTGCATGCTAATTGGCTGTCAACACTCCAAATCAGGAAGTGTTGGCAGCCATTTTGTCCCTCGGTAGAACCGAGGGACAGAAACAAGTGCGCAAAACGCACAAAGGGGTCAGGGTAGAAACACCCTGACCCCCTAGGTCTGCTCAGGGGGTCCCACAAGGACCCCCTGGACAGAAAAAAGCATTTTTTTAAAAAGAAAATCGGCGGGCTGCGCTTAGGGTGTGCGGATCCCGCCGTAAAAAAAAAAAATCGAAGTGCGGTCTCCCGCGCTTCGATGCTATTTTGCCCCGGGTGGGCCAAGTCCCGGGGGCATGCGGGGGGTTGGTTTATAGTTAATGGGGGGCCTCTAAGGTGCCCCGGGGCTTCTTTTTTAAAATTTGAAATACCTGTGTGGGGGGGCTCCAGCCCCCCCACATGCCCCGGGGACCGCCACCTCCCCGGGGCACTAAAAATTTTAAAATGGGGGTCCGTTTCAGACCCCCGAAGCCCCGGGGACCACCACCTCCCCGGGGCTTTGCAGAAGTGGGGAGAGGGGCCGCGCGGCCCCCCTCCTGGAGCCTGTGGTGGCCCTGGGGACCGCCACCCCCCAGGGCCGGCTCCTGCAGTGTCCCGGGGTGCCTACCCCCGGGACACTGCTGTTTGCAATGGCAGGGCGGGAGCCTCGCGGCTCCCGTCCTGACATTGCAAATAAGTCTCCCAAGATGGCCACCAGAGAAAAAAGAGCCCAAATGTAGCACAAATATCACCCAGATGTAGCCCACATATAGCCCAATGACAGAAGTGTGCAAAACACTTTTTATTTTTATTTTTTCCGCAGTTTTATATAGTGCAAACTGGTCAGGTATTGGAGCGTTACATCTTACTTGGACCCCTTATTGCGTATTTTGCATGAAGTACATGAGATTGATCTTGCGAAACATTGAACTTTACGATTCTGTTAACCTGAAGTTGCTCTGAACCGGGCTTTGTAACACCCGTTTTTACCTACTGGTTTTAATTAATTCTCACTGTATTGTATTAGGAAAGAGGATTTACTGTTTTTATGTACACTTTTATGATCTATGTTTTTAAATCAGATCAAATAAAGTTTAATGAATTCTATGGCAGGACGGAGGCGAGCATTATGCATATCTTTCCTCACTTTATTTGCATAGCAGTTCAAAGAAAACGTAACACAACAATCATTAAACAAAAGACTACACAACCTATGAACCATTAGGGGGGTAGTCTCCAAGGCAACTATAGTCCAATCATATCACAGTCCATCGTATATAATATCGTGACGTCCCTTCCGCTTCCTCTTTCTTCACTGCTCGTCAGTTAAGTGCATTCCTTACATTCTTGGCTTAATCTGACGTTGTTGCTGTTTGTATAGCGGTTTCTTGTGCACGTTATTAGCATTATTGCCTTGGTATTGTTTCATATTCCCTGCACAGCAGGCTCTTGCCCGAGCGCGTTCTCCCCCTCGCAGTTTCTCCCACTGTGTGCTCTGCGCACGGTGAGATCCTGTCAGGCGCATCTGGTCCGAGTGTGGCAGCTCCGTCGAGTGCTCCCGCTGATCTTTACGCGCGTTTGGGAATCCGGTCACTCCTTTAGTGTCCGCTTGATTCCCGACCAACCCTCGCCTAATTTTGACACCGCTACGCGGTGATTTCCCCACACGGCCACGTTAGTGACCAGTGCCACCTGGTGGTGGTAATTGGTATTGCGCCTCAGTCTATTCTTATAACAGCTTCGGGGAAAGCCCAGCTGTTGGAGCACTGGCGAGGGGGCTGTCTTAAGGATTTTAAGGGCATTTGTTCTGTGCTCACACCCTCTGCTATCATGTCTTCTCCAGAAGACCATTTTTACTCCTCCTACCAGGAAGTGGAGGAGGAATGGCCCCCAACTTCTCCCTCCAGCAGTGGACCAAGCCCTCTCTCTGGCTATTTCTAGGGCGCTGGCTCCTCTTAGGGATCAGGTTGATAAGCTGGGGAAAAGCATCCCTGGGGTGTTCAGTGACCCAGATCTGGTGGTGGCGGGTCCAAGTAGCTCCCAGATGGGGAATAAAAGGGCCGTTAAGCATAACGCGGGCACTTGGAAGGATTTTATAAACTTACGGAGACCTTCCTCAAGAGTGCGCGAATGCTAAAACATGCACCCTCCCGGGAGGAGGAGGGGCCCTGAGAAAATTGCGACACTGTCACCACTATTGTAGACCCCGACGGCGGGTTTCCCTCAGAGGGAGAGGGTGTATCGGAGGACGATTTCTCCTCCGATGAGGATAAGGACTCGGGGCGTCCCTGGCGTCCAGAGTCCCACTCCTCTCAGTCCCCGGTTGGGGACGGGGTCCACTCGGACATGTTCGAGCCTACCCAAATTTACCATCCTAGGTCGGCAGAGTGGACACCTGACGCCAAAGTGGCAGAGTATGTGGTGGGGAAAATCCATCAACCCCTTAAAAGGGAGGTCAGGAATAGGATGAGGGGAGAATGCCCCAGGCCATCACAGAAGGGGAAGGTGGCACACATGCCTGAAATTGATGAGAAACTATGTACCTTTTTCTCCAAGTATATGAGGGATCCCAAGAAAGGAATTGATAGGTCTTGGATGTGGTAGGGCCCTTGACCCAAATTATTCAATTGACGGAGCGTTCCAAAGAGTCAGGATCCCCTTTGTCCACGGATATTGTGGCTGGTTAGGCGCACTACCCTAAACCCTAAAACACTACCCCCTCCACTACCCAAACACCACTGCACTACCCTAAACCCTAAAACACTACCACCAGCACGACCCCCTACACTACCCATACACCACTGCACTACCCTAAACCCTAAAACACTACCCCCAGCACGACCCTCTACACTACTGCACTACCCTAAACCCTAAAACACTACCCCCAGCACGACCCCCTACACTACCCAAACACCACTGCACTACCCTAAACCCTAAAACACTACCCCAGCACGACCCCCTACACCACCCAAACACCACTACACTACCCTAAACCCTAGAAAAGAAACCCCCACCCCATGCCCAATCCCCCTTACCTCTCACTCCTCATGGTTCCTCTCTCCTCGTGGTTCCTGCTTCACGTCATCTCTGAGAGGCGGTGCACGTCGTTGTGAGGAAACGGAACAGTCTCTGTTTCCTTACAACGACATGGATCGTCTACATGTTTTAGAACGCATGGTCATTTACCATACATACCTTTACAACAAAATTCATTGTAAAGGCATGCGTGGTAAATGACCATGCGTTCTAAAAAAATGCGTAGTAATGACTTCGTGATGTACAACGCATGCGTGGTAATGCATGCGTTGTAATGGTATCGCAAAGTAAAAAAGTCGTTGTAACGGCTGTTTACCGATCGAAGCTGGCCCTTGTTCTTCAGTGAGACGTTTATTTGATTAATTAGGCGGAAGGAATGTGGTTTTTTTACCGAAAAGTGCATTCCCGGCTGTTGTATTGTGAAAGTGTCCGCGTGGCCTGGTTTCACTTACGGTGAGAGAGTGGAAGAGTATGTTTGGATCTAAAGGAGTTCTGTTGTTGGACGGGGCCGGCGCGACATGTCATCAGAAAACATAGCTAATGGAAAGCGTCCTCCCTGAAGTGTGGAGCGTGCCATGAGAGGTCAACGAGTGTGCGTCCCACCGCAGTATGACCATACCACGTGACCCATGTGCCGCCTCCAGGGTACGGGAGGCAGAAGCGGCATCGCAGGTCCTCTTGAAGACCGTTGTAGCACTAATTCTACATTTTGGTACTAGGGCATTTTAACTTTGTTGTTCCTGCCAGATACAAAGAGAAGATCCTGTGTTATTCAGTGCCCTCGTTACCTTTTTGTGGGTTGTGGTGCTTGTCACTTCGCTGCCCCGCA
>CAWUFW010028247.1:0-22724 GCA_963921515.1 Calotriton arnoldi | reverse complement strand
AATGACAAAAGTGTGCAAAACACTTTTATTTTTAGTTTTTTTGCAGTTTTATGTAGTGCAGACTGGTCAGGTATTGGAGCGTTGCATCTTAAAACATGACCCCCTACACTACAAAAACACCACTGCACTACCCTAAACCCTAAAACACTACCCCAGCACGACCCCCTACACTACACAAGCACCACTGCACTATCCTAAACCCTAAAACACTACCCCCAGCATGACCCCCTACACTACACAAACACCACTGCACTACCCTAAACCCTAAAACACTACCCACAGCACGACCCCCTACACTACCCAAACACCACTGCACTACCCTAAAACATGACCCCCTACACTACACAAACACCACTGCACTACCCTAAACCCTAAAACACTACCCCCAGCACGACCCCCTACACTACACAAGCACCACTGCACTACCCTAAACCCTAAAACACTACCCCCAGCACGACCCCCTACACTACACAAACACCACTGCACTACCTTAAACCCTAAAACACTACCCCCAGCATGACCCCCTACACTACCCAAACACCACTGCACTAACCTAAATCCTAAAACACTACCCCAGCACGACCCCCTACACTACCCAAACACCACTGCACTACCCTAAAACATGACCCCCTACACTACACAAACACCACTGCACTACCCTAAACTCTAAAACACTACCCCCAGCATGACCCCTACACTACACAAGCACCACTGCACTACCCTAAACCCTAAAACACTACCCCCAGCACGACCACCTACACTGCCCGAACACCACTGCACTGCCCTAAACCCTGAAACACCAGCCCCTGCACGACCCCCTACACTGCCTGAACACCACTGCACTGCCCTAAACCCTGAAACACATACCCTAGCACGACCCCCTACACTGCCCGAACACCACTGCCCCAAACCCTGAAACACCACCCCCTTCATGACCCCCTACACTGCCCGAACACCACTGCACTGCCCCAAACCCTGAAACACCACCCCCAGCATGACCCCTACACTGCCCGAACACCACTGCACTGCCCTAAACCCTGAAACACTACCCCCAGCAAGACCTCCTACACTGCCCGAACACCACTGCACTGCCCTAAACCCTGAAACATCACCCCCAGCAAGACCCCTACACTGCCCGAACACCACTGCCCTAAACCCTGAAACACCACCCCCAGCACGACCCCCTACACTGCCCGAACACCACTGCACTGCCCTAAACCCTGAAACACCAACCCCAGCACGACATCCTACACTGCCCGAACACCACTGCACTGCCCTAAACCCTGAAACACCACCCCCTGCACGACCCCCTACACTGCCCGAACACTACTGCACTGCCCTAAACCCTGAAACACCATCCCCAGCACGACCCCCTACACTGCACGAACACCACTGCACTGCCCTAAACCCTGAAACACTACCCCCAGCAAGACCCCCTACACTGCCCGAACACCACTGCACTGCCCTAAACCCTGAAACACCACCCCCAGCAAGACCCCCTACACTGCCCGAACACCACTGCCCTAAACCCTGAAACACCACCCCCAGCAAGACCCCTACACTGCCCGAACACCACTGCACTGCCCTAAACCCTGAAACACCAGCCCCAGCACGACCCCTACACTGCCCGAACACCACTGCACTGCCCTAAACCCTGAAACACCACCCCCTGCATGACCCCCTACACTGCCCGAACACCACTGCACTGCCCTAAACCCTGAAACACCACCCCCAGCACGACCCCCTACACTGCCCGAACACCACTGCACTGCCCTAAACCCTGAAACACCACCCCTGCACGATCCCCTACACTGCCCGAACACTACTGCACTGCCCTAAACCCTGAAACACCACCCCCAGCACGACCCCCTACACTGCACGAACACCACTGCACTGCCCTAAACCCCAAAACACTACCCCCAGCAAGACCCCCTACACTGCCCGAACACCACTGCCCTAAACCCTGAAACACCACCCCCAGCAAGACCCCCTACACTGCCCGTACACCACTGCACTGCCCTAAACCCTGAAACACCCCCACCAGCATGACCCCCTACACTGCCCGAACACCACTGCACTGCCCTAAACCCTGAAACACCACCCCCAGCACGACCCCCTACACTGCCCGAACACCACTGCACTGCCCTAAACCATGAAACACCAGCCCCAGCACGACCCCTACACTGCCCGAACACCACTGCACTGCCCTAAACCCTGAAACACCACCCCCAGCACGACCCCCTACACTGCCCGAACACCACTGCACTGCCCTAAACCCTGAAACACCAGCCCCAGCACAACCCTGTACACTGCCCGAACACCACTGCACTGCCCTAAACCCTGAAACACCAGCCCCAGCACGACCACCTACACTGCCCGAAAACCACTGCACTGCCCTAACCCCTGAAACACCAGCCCCAGCACGACCCCCTACACTGCCCGAACACCACTGCACTACCCTAAACCCTGAAACACCAGCCCCAGCACGACCCCCTACACTGCCCGAACACCACTGCACTGCCCTAAACCCTGAAACACCAGCCCCAGCAAGACCCCCTACACTGCCCGAACACCACTGCACTGCCCTAAACCCTGAAACACCACCCCCAGCAAGACCCCCTACACTGCCCGAACACCACTGCACTAAAGCCTGAAACACCACCCCCAGCAAGACCACCTACACTGGCCGAACACCATTGCACTGCCCTAAACCCTGAAACACCACCCCCTGCACAACCCCCTACACTGCCAAACACCACTGCACTGCCCTAAACCCTGAAACACCACCCCTGCATGACCCCCTACACTGCCCGAACACCACTGCACTGCCCTAAACCCTGAACCACCACCCTCAGCACGACAACCTACACTGCCCGAACACCACTGCACTGCCCTAAACTTTGAAACACCACCCCCAGCATGACCCCCTACACTGCCCGAACACCACTGCACTGCCCTAAACCCTGAAACACCACCCCAGCACGACCCCCTACACTGCCCGAACACCACTGCACTGCCCTAAACCCTGAAACATCAACCCCAGCAAGACCCCCTACACTGCCTGAACACCACTGCCCTAAACCCTGAAACACCACCCCCTACACTGCACGAACACCACTGCACTGCCCTAAACCCTGAAACACCACCTCCAGCAAAACCCCCTACACTGCCTGAACACCATTGCTCTGCCCTAAATCCTGAAACACTTGCCCCAGCATGACCCCCTACACTGCCCAAACACCACTGCACTGCCCTAAACCCTGAAACACCACCCCCAGCACGACCCCCTACACTGCCCGAACACCACTGCACTGCCCTAAACCCTGAAACACCAGTCCCAGCAAGACCCCCTACACTGCCCAAACACCACTGCACTGCCCTAAACCCTGAAACACCAGCCCCAGCACGACCACCTACACTGCCCGAACACCACTGCACTGCCCTAAACCCTGAAACACCAGCCCCAGCATGACCCCCTACACTGCCCGAACACCACTGCACTGCCCTAAACCCTGAAACACCAGCCCCAGCACGACCCCCTACACTGCCCGAACACCACTATACTGCCCTAAACCCTGAAACACCAGCCCCAGCACGACCCCTACACTGCCCGAACACCACTGCACTGCCCTAAACCCTGAAACACCACCCCCAGCAAGACCCCCTACACTGCCCGAACACCACTGCCCTAAACCCTGAAACACCACCCCCAGCAAGACCCCCTACACTGCCCGAACACCACTGCACTGCCCTAAACCCTGAAACACCAGCCCCAGCACGACCCCTACACTGCCCGAACACCACTGCACTGCCCTAAACCCTGAAACACCACCCCCTGCATGACCCCCTACACTGCCCGAACACCACTGCACTGCCCTAAACCCTGAAACACCACCCCCAGCATGACCCCCTACACTGCCCGAACACCACTGCACTGCCCTAAACCCTGAAACACCACCCCCTGCACGATCCCCTACACTGCCCGAACACTACTGCACTGCCCTAAACCCTGAAACACCACCCCAGCACGACCCCCTACACTGCACGAACACCACTGCACTGCCCTAAACCCCGAAACACTACCCCCAGCAAGACCCCCTACACTGCCCGAACACCACTGCCCTAAACCCTGAAACACCACCCCCAGCAAGACCCCCTACACTGCCCGTACACCACTGCACTGCCCTAAACCCTGAAACACCCCCACCAGCATGACCCCCTACACTGCCCGAACACCACTGCACTGCCCTAAACCCTGAAACACCACCCCCAGCACGACCCCCTACACTGCCCGAACACCACTGCACTGCCCTAAACCATGAAACACCAGCCCCAGCACGACCCCCTACACTGCCCGAACACCACTGCACTGCCCTAAACCCTGAAACACCACCCCCAGCACGACCCCCTACACTGCCCGAACACCACTGCACTGCCCTAAACCCTGAAACACCAGCCCCAGCACAACCCTGTACACTGCCCGAACACCACTGCACTGCCCTAAACCCTGAAACACCAGCCCCAGCACGACCACCTACACTGCCCGAAAACCACTGCACTGCCCTAAACCCTGAAACACCAGCCCCAGCACGACCCCCTACACTGCCCGAACACCACTGCACTACCCTAAACCCTCAAACACCAGCCCCAGCACGACCCCCTACACTGCCCGAACACCACTGCACTGCCCTAAACCCTGAAACACCAGCCCCAGCAAGACCCCCTACACTGCCCGAACACCACTGCACTGCCCTAAACCCTGAAACACCACCCCCAGCAAGACCCCTACACTGCCCGAACACCACTGCACTAAAGCCTAAAACACCACCCCCAGCAAGACCACCTACACTGGCCGAACACCATTGCACTGCCCTAAACCCTGAAACACCACCCCCTGCACAACCCCCTACACTGCCAAACACCACTGCACTGCCCTAAACCCTGAAACACCACCCCCTGCACGACCCCCTACACTGCCCGAACACCACTGCACTGCCCTAAACCCTGAACCACCACCCCTCAGCACGACAACCTACACTGCCCGAACACCACTGCACTGCCCTAAACTTTGAAACACCACCCCCAGCATGACCCCCTACACTGCCCGAACACCACTGCACTGCCCTAAACCCTGAAACACCACCCCCAGCACGACCCCCTACACTGCCCGAACACCACTGCACTGCCCTAAACCCTGAAACATCAACCCCAGCAAGACCCCCTACACTGCCTGAACACCACTGCCCTAAACCCTGAAACACCACCCCCTACACTGCACGAACACCACTGCACTGCCCTAAACCCTGAAACACCACCTCCAGCAAAACCCCTACACTGCCTGAACACCATTGCTCTGCCCTAAATCCTGAAACACTTGCCCCAGCATGACCCCCTACACTGCCCAAACACCACTGCACTGCCCTAAACCCTGAAACACCACCCCCAGCACGACCCCCTACACTGCCCGAACACCACTGCACTGCCCTAAACCCTGAAACACCAGCCCCAGCAAGACCCCCTACACTGCCCAAACACCACTGCACTGCCCTAAACCCTGAAACACCAGCCCCAGCATGACCCCCTACACTGCCCGAACACCACTGCACTGCCCTAAACCCTGAAACACCAGCCCCAGCACGACCACCTACACTGCCCGAACACCACTGCACTGCCCTAAACCCTGAAACACCAGCCCCAGCATGACCCCCTACACTGCCCGAACACCACTGCACTGCCCTAAACCCTGAAACACCAGCCCCAGCACGACCCCCTACACTGCCCGAACACCACTATACTGCCCTAAACCCTGAAACACCAGCCCCAGCACGACCCCCTACACTGCCCGAACACTACTGCACTGCCCTAAACTCTGAAACACCACCCCCTGCATGACCCAATACACTGCCCGAACACCACTGCACTGCCCTAAACCCTGAAACACCACCCCCTGCAGCACCCCCTACACTGCCCGAACACCACTGAACTGCCCTAAACCCTGAAACACCACCCCTGCACCGCCCCCTACACTGCCCGAACACCACTGCACTGCCCTAAACCCTGAAACACCACCCCCAGCACGACCCCTTTACTTCCGAACACCACTGCACTGCCCCAAACCCTGAAACACCACCCACAGCACGACCCCCTACACTGCCCGAACACCACTGCCCTAAACCCTGAAACACCACCCCTGCACGACCCGCTACACTGCCCGAACACCACTGCCCTGCCCTAAACCCTGAAACACCACCCCCTACACTGCCCAAACACCACTGCACTGCCCTAAACCCTGAAACACCACCCCCAGCACGACCCCCTACACTGCCCGAACACCACTGCACTGCCCTACACCCTGAAACATCAACCCCAGCAAGAACCCCTACACTGCCTGAACACCACTGCCCTAAACCCTGAAACACCACCCCCTACACTGCACGAACACCACTGCACTGCCCTACACCCTGAAACACCACCTCCAGCAAAACCCCCTACACTGCCTGAACACCATTGCTCTGCCCTAAATCCTGAAACACTAGCCCCAGCATGACCCCCTACACTGCCCAAACACCACTGCACTCCCTAAACCCTGAAACACCACCCCCAGCACGACCCCCTACACTGCCCGAACACCACTGCACTGCCCTAAACCCTGAAACACCAGCCCCAGCAAGACCCCCTACACTGCCCGAACACCACTGCACTGCCCTAAACCCTGAAACACCAGCCTCAGCATGACCCCCTACACTGCCCGAACACCACTGCACTGCCCTAAACCCTGAAACACCAGCCCGAGCACGACCACCTACACTGCCCGAACACCACTGCACTGCCCTAAACCCTGAAACACCAGCCCCAGCACGACCCCCTACACTGCCCGAACACCACTGCACTGCCCTAAACCCTGAAACACCAGCCCCAGCACGACCCCCTACACTGCCCGAACACCACTATACTGCCCTAAACCCTGAAACACCAGCCCCAGCACGACCCCCTACACTGCCCGAACACCACTGCACTGCCCTAAACCCTGAAACACCACCCCCTGCATGACCCCCTACACTGCCCGAACACCACTGCACTGCCCTAAACCCTGAAACACCACCCCTGCAGCACCCCCTACACTGCCCGAAAACCACTGCACTGCCCTAAACCCTGAAACACCACCCCCATCACGACCCCCTACACTGCCCGAACACCACTGCCCTAAACCCTGAAACACCACCCCCTGCACGACTCGCTACACTGCCCGAACACCACTGCACTGCCCTAAACCCTGAAACACCACCCCCTACACTGCCCGAACACCACTGCACTGCCCTAAACCCTGAAACACCACCCCCAGCACGACCCCCTACACTGCCCGAACACCACTGCACTGCCCTAAACCCTAAAACACCACCCCCAGCGTTACCCCCTACACTGCCCAAACACCACTGCACTGCCCTAAACCCTAAAATACTACCCCCAGCACAACCCCCTACACTGCCCGAACACGACTGCACTGCCCTAAACCCTCAAACACTACCCCCAGCACGACCCCCTACACTACCCGAACACCACTGCACTGCCCTAAACTCTAAAACACTCCCCCAGCACGACCCCTACACTACCCGAACACCACTGCACTGCCCTAAACCCTAAAACACTCCCCCAGCACGACCCCCTACACTACCCGAACACCACTGCACTGCCCTAAAACCTAAAACACTCCCCCAGCACGACCCCTACACTACCCAAACACCACTGCACTGCCCTAAACCCTGAAACACCACCCCTGCAGCACCCCTACACTGCCCGAACACCACTGAACTGCCCTAAACCCTGAAACACCACCCCTGCACCGCCCCCTACACTGCCCGAACACCACTGCACTGCCCTAAACCCTGAAACACCACCCCCAGCACGACCCCTTTACTGCTCAAACACCACTGCACTGCCCCAAACCCTGAAACACCACCCACAGCACGACCCCCTACACTGCCCGAACACCACTGCCCCTAAACCCTGAAACACCACCCCCTGCACGACCCGCTACACTGCCCGAACACCACTGCACTGCCCTAAACCCTGAAACACCACCCCTACACTGCCCGAACACCACTGCACTGCCCTAAACCCTGAAACACCACCCCCAGCACGACCCCCTACACTGCCCGAACACCACTGCACTGCCCTAAACCCTGAAACATCAACCCCAGCAAGACCCCCTACACTGCCTGAACACCACTGCCCTAAACCCTGAAACACCACCCCTACACTGCACGAACACCACTGCACTGCCCTACACCCTGAAACACCACCTCCAGCAAAACCCCTACACTGCCTGAACACCATTGCTCTGCCCTAAATCCTGAAACACTAGCCCCAGCATGACCCCCTACACTGCCCAAACACCACTGCACTGCCCTAAACCCTGAAACACCACCCCCAGCACGACCCCCTACACTGCCCGAACACCACTGCACTGCCCTAAACCCTGAAACACCAGCCCCAGCTAGACCCCCTACACTGCCCGAACACCACTGCACTGCCCTAAACCCTGAAACACCAGCCTCAGCATGACCCCCTACACTGCCCGAACACCACTGCACTGCCCTAAACCCTGAAACACCAGCCCCAGCACGACCACCTACACTGCCCGAACACCACTGCACTGCCCTAAACCCTGAAACACCAGCCCCAGCACGACCCCCTACACTGCCCGAACACCACTGCACTGCCCTAAACCCTGAAACACCAGCCCCAGCACGACCCCCTACACTGCCCGAACACCACTATACTGCCCTAAACCCTGAAACACCAGCCCCAGCACGACCCCCTACACTGCCCGAACAATACTGCACTGCCCTAAACCCTGAAACACCACCCCTGCATGACCCCCTACACTGCCCGAACACCACTGCACTGCCCTAAACCCTGAAACACCACCCCCTGCAGCACCCCCTACACTGCCCGAAAACCACTGCACTGCCCTAAACCCTGAAACACCACCCCCTGCACCGCCCCCTACACTGCCTGAACACCACTGCACTGCCCTAAACCCTGAAACACCACCCCCAGCACGACCCCCTTTACTGCTCGAACACCACTGCACTGCCCCAAACCCTGAAACACCACCCCCAGCACGACCCCCTACACTGCCCGAACACCACTGCCCTAAACCCTGAAACACCACCCCTGCACGACCCGCTACACTGCCCGAACACCACTGCACTGCCCTAAACCCTGAAACACCACCCCTACACTGCCCGAACACCACTGCACTGCCCTAAACCCTGAAACACCACCCCTACACTGCCCGAAAACCACTGCACTGCCCTAAACCCTGAAACACCACCCCTGCACCGCCCCCTACACTGCCTGAACACCACTGCACTGCCCTAAACCCTGAAACACCACCCCCAGCACGACCCCCTTTACTGCTCGAACACCACTGCACTGCCCTAAACCCTAAAACACCACCCCCAGCATTACCCCCTACACTGCCCAAACACCACTGCACTGCCCTAAACCCTAAAATACTACCCCCAGCACAACCCCCTACACTGCCCGAACACGACTGCACTGCCCTAAACCCTCAAACACTACCCCCAGCATGACCCCCTACACTACCCGAACACCACTGCACTGCCCTAAACCCTAAAACACTCCCCCAGCACGACCCCCTACACTACCCGAACACCACTGCACTGCCCTAAACCCTAAAACACTCCCCCAGCACGACCCCCTACACTACCCAAACACCACTGCACTGCCCTAAAACCTAAAACACTCCCCCAGCACGACCCCCTACACTACCCAAACACCACTGCACTGCCCTAAACCCTAAAACACTACCCCCGCATGACCCCCTACACTACCCAAACACCAATGCACTACCCTAATCCCTAAAACACTACCCCCCGCATGACCCCCTACACTACCCTAAACCCTAAAACACTACCCCCGCACGACTCCCTACACTACCCAAAGACCACTGCACTACCCTAAACCCTAAAACATGACCTCCTACACTACACAAACACCACTGCACTACCCTAAACCCTAAAACACTACCCCCTACACTACACAAAGACCACTGCACTACCCTAAACCCTAAAACACTACCCCCAGCAGTACCCCTACACTACCCAAACACCACTGCACTAACCTAAACCCTAAAACACTACCCCCAGCAGTACCCAAACACCACTGCACTACCCTAAATCACTACCCCCAGTACGACCCCCTACACTACCCAAACACCACTGCACTACCCTAAACCCTAAAACACTACCCCCAGCACGACCCCCTACACTACCCAAACACCACTGCACTACCCTAAACCCTAAAACACTCCCCCCAGCACGACTCCCTACACTACCCAAACACCACTGCACTACCCTAAACCCTAAATCTACCCCCAGCATGACCCCCTACACTACACAAACACCACTGCACTACCCTAAACCCTAAAACACTACCCCCAGCACGACCCTCTTCACTACCTAAACACAAGTGCACAATATGTTACAGGCATTGCAACGCAGGCCTGTGGTGCTTACTGGAAGTACCTAGTGGGCTAGTTGGGCCCCAGGGACCCTCCGGATTCAAGGTGACCTAATCCCCCAAGTTAAAACGCACCACGGGGCGCGTTTGCACAGTGGTGAAGGGAGGGGGCGGGGCCTCAGGTGACATGTGCGCAAACACGCCCTGTGGTGCGTTTTAAGTTGGGGAATTAATCCCTTTGAATCCTGAGGGACCCTGGGGCCAACTAGCCCACCAGGTACCTTCAGTAAGCACAACAGAGTTGCGTTGCAGAGAGGTGAAAAAGGTGCGTGGCCTCGGAACGCCTCTTTGCAACTCAGCTCTGTGGTCCTAACTGTAGGTACCTGGGGGCTAGTTGGGCCCCAGGGACCCTCAGAATTCAAGGGGACTTAATCCCGCAACTTAAAACGCGCCACGGGGTGCGTTTGCACACATGTCACCTCAGGCCCCCCTCCCTTCACCACTGTGCAAACGCGCCCTGTAGCGCGTTTTAAGAGGTAGTTTTAATATATATATATATTCACTGAAAAAACCATAGGTTTTAGGGACAGTTATAGTTAGTTGGACATTTCACTCATACAAAACCATAGAAATTCCCCCGTTATAGTTAGTTCAGCTAACAATAACTCGATCCCCGCAATGCACTGCTGATGACGTCACATATTACATCACTCATGACATGGTCAGTGACATCACTGATGACATCACTGATGACATCTCAAATGACATCAATGATGACATTATCCAGTGACTGTGTGTTTCTGTAAAGTTTAAATATGTTTAATATATATAGGGAAAGGCGTATTGAAGAATGAGTGGGTGTATAAGTGTCTGAATGGATGATTTAGTAGGTGCGTGACTGACTCTATAAGTGAGTGATTAAACGTATCTTACTGAATGCATGGGTTAGTGACTAAACTGTGTGAATGTCTGTATCCGTCTGTCTGTTGGTGTGTAAGCGGCTGCATGGGTTTGTGAATAGCTACATGAGTGTCTACATGGGTTATTGATTGGTTGTCTGAGTATCTGTATGGGTGCCTGAGTGTTTGTGTGGGTGGGGTGTGTGTGACTCTGTGCATAGATGTGTGAGTGGGTGATTCACTGGGTGCATGGTTTCAAGAGTGCATCTGTGATGGACTGTATGGGTGGGTGAGTGTGTGTATGGGTGTGTTAGTGATTGAATGTATATCTCAGTGGTACATGTGTGAGTAACTACATATGTGAAAGGCAGTATATATGTGTGTTGGAGTATATAAATGGCTATAAGTGAGAGTGTGTGATTGTGAGAGTGGCTGTATGGATGAGTGTGTACTTGTATCAGTGATTGTATAAGAGCGTAAGAATGTGCTAGTATTTGTATGAGTAAGTGAGCTGGTGTGTGTATAACTGTATAGGTGATTAAAGGCAGTGTGATTAATTATTTGCATGACTGACTAGGTGTGTGAGTACCTCTATGGATGAGTGGCAGTGTGTGAGTGTCTATGTAGGTGTATGAGTGCATATGATAGTCCTGTACTGAGTGACCGTAAGTATGAGTGACTGTACAGGTGAGTGAGTGGATGTGTGTGTAGACCTAAGAATCAGTGAGTGGGTATGTAGTTATTGGTGGTGGAGTGTCTATGGTTTTGAGAATGGCAGTCTGTAATTTAGAGTGGGTGTATCAAAGGTTATATTAGGGTGTGAGAAGATGCATCAAATGATCACATGGATGATGTCATCAGTGATGTCATCAGTGATGTCATTTGAGATGTCATCAGTGATGTCATCAGCGATGTCACTGACCATGTCATGAGTGATGTAATATGTGACGTCATCAGCAGTGCATTGTGGGCGCAAGTTATAGTTAGCTGAACTAACTATAACAGGGGAATTTCTATGGTTTTGTACGAGTGAAATGTCCAACTAACTATAACTGTCCCTAAAACCTGTGGTTTTTTCAGTGAATTTCTAAGGTTTTTTAAATGCTAATTTCTAACTATAACGTGCCTGAAACCTATGGTTTTTTCAGTGAATTTCAAACTTTTTTAAATGCTAATTTCTAACTATAACGTGTCTGAAACCTATGGTTTTTTCAGTGAATTTCAAAGGTTTTTAAATGCTAATTTCTAACTATAACGTGCCTGAAACCTATGGTTTTCTAAGTGAATTTGAAAGGTTTTTAAATGCTAGTTTCTAACTATGCCTACAGAGGTAGGACATGTGAAGAAAGAAGAAAAACGCACAGAAAGAAGCAAAAGAAATGCATAAAGAAGCAACAGAAGTCCACAAAGAAAAGAGCAGGAAGAAGCAAGACATGTGCAGAAAGAACCAACAGAAGGAGCAGAAAGAGGCCTTGTTGCAAAATCATCCTGTGCCTACAACTTTTTCAGACGGGTACTGGTGGTAACTGACTCGGACTAACCAGGCCTAGAGCCAGTGCTATGCTAAAAGACACTTAGAATACAGTGAAAACACCTACATACACTAGGGAACACTATGCGTTGGGGTACCCCTGTGATTAGCATGACCTCCTCTGTAAGGCCCTAGTACATAATAGGGCAGGGGGATTAAAACTTCCTCTTACAAAGCGCCCCGGGGCGCGTTTGCACAGTGGTGCAGGGAGGGGGCGTGGCCTGATGTGACAAGTGTGCAAACGCGCCCTGTGGTGCGTTTTAAGTTGGGGGATTGAGTCCCCTTGAATCCTGAGGGTCCCTGGGGGTCAACTAGCCCACCAGGTACCTCCAGTAAGCGCCAGGGAGCTGCGTTGCAGAGAGGTGGTGCAGGCCACGCCCTTTCACACCTCTCTGCAACGCAGCTCTGTGGCGCTTACTGGAGGTACCTGGTGGGCTAGTTGGACCCCAGGGACCCTCAGGATTCAAGGGGACTTTAACCCCAAACTTAAAACGCGCCACCGGGCGTGTTTGCACAGTGGTGAAGGGAGGGGGTGGGGCCTGAGGTGACATGTGTACAAACACGCCCTGTGGCATGTTTTAAGTTGGGGGATTAAGTCCCCTTGAATCCTGAGGGTCCCTGGGGTCCAACTAGCCCACTAGGTACCTCCAGTAAGCACCACACAGCTGCGTTGCACAGAGGTGTAAAAAGGGGCATGGCCTGGACCACCTCTCTTCAACGCAGCCCTGTGGCGCACACTGGAGGTACCTGGTGGGCTACTTGGCCCCCAGGGTCCCTCAGGATTCAAGGGAATTAATTCCCCAACTTAAAACGCGCCACAGGGCGTGTTTGCACACATGTCACCTGAGGCCCGCCCCCTCCCTTCACCACTGTGCAAACGCGCCCTGTGGCGCGTTTTAAGTTGGGGTATTAGGTCACCTTGAATCCTGAGGGTCCCTGGGGCCCAACTAGCCCACCAGGTACTTCCAGTAAGCGCCACAGGCCTGCATTGCAGAGAGGTGGTCCGGGGCCACGCCCCTTTTTACACCTCTCTGCAATGCAGCTCTGTGGCGCTTACTGGAGATACCTGGTGGGCTAGTTGGAACCCAGGGACCCTCAGGATTCAAGGGGACTTAATCCCCCATCTTAAAACACGCCACAGGGCATGTTTGCACACATGTCACCTCAGGCCCCGCCCCTCCCTTCACCACTGTGCAAACGCGCCCTGTGGCGCATTTTAAGTTGGGGGATAAAGTCCCCTTGAATCCTGAGGGTCCCTGGGGTCCAACTAGCCCACCAGGTACCTCCAGTAAGCGCCACAGAGCTCCGTTGCAGAGAGGTGTAAAAAGGGGCGTGGCCTGCACCACCTCTCTGCAACGCAGCCCTGTGGCGCGCACTGGAGGTACCTGGTGGGCTAGTTGGCCCCCAGGGACCCCCAGTATTCAAGGGGAATTAATGCCCCAATTTAAAACGCGCCACAGGGCGCGTTTGCAGAGTGGTGAAGAGAGGGGGCGGGGACCTGAGGCACGATTGCGTCTTTTTTAAATTTTATTTTTTAGAAGGGGGGCTGTGTGGCCCCCCCTTCTTTTTTCCTTTTTTGGGCCCTGGGGACCCCATCCCCCAGGGCCTGACCCCTTTTTTTATAAAAAAAAAAAAAACTGAACGGGAAGGGGGCCGCGTGGCCCCCTCCCGTGGCCAATTCCGGCCCCGGGGACCCCATCCCCCGGGGCATGGCCACATTTTAAAAATTTTTTGAGGAGGGGTGCTGCGTGGCCCCCCTCCTGAGGCCTCTATTGCCTGGGGTATCCCATCCCCCGGGGCCTGCTTTTTCTTTTTTTTTTTAAATGTTGGGGAGGGGGGGCCGCATGGTCCCCCTCTAGGGCCACTACTAGCCCCGGGGACCCCATCCCCCGGGGCAGGCCCTATCCGTTGGGGACAGTGGGGGGAGCCCCAATGCCCCCACGGTCCCGCCGGCTCCCCGCGTCCTGCCGGAGCCGGCATTGCTTTTCCACACGGGGAGCTGCTGACATGCAGCTCCCCGTGTGGAAAAGCAATCTGCTTTAGGTTTTAGAAGAGAGAGCAGGTTTCCTGCTCTCTCTTCCAAAATCCAAAGCAAGTTTGCTATGGCAGGACGGGAGCCGCGAGGCTCCCGTCCTGCCATAGCAAACAGCAGTGTCCTGGGGGTGGGCACCCCGGGACACTGCAGGAGCCAGCCCTGGGGGTGGCGGTCCCCAGGGCCATCACAGGCTCCAGGAGGGGGCCACGCGGCCCCCTCCTTCACTTGCACAGCTCCGGGGAGGTGGTGGTCCCCGGGGCTCGGGGGTCCGTTATGGACCCCCAAATTTAAATATTAGTGCCCTGGGGAGGTGGCGGTCCCCGGGGCGTGTGGGGGGGCTCGAGCCCCCCCACACAGGTATATTTTATTTTAAAAAAAGAACCCCCGGGGGGTGGCGGTCCCCGGGGCTGCTGGGGGGGCAGTGTGCCCCCCCACGATTATAATTGATCAAAGCCCCGGGGGTGGCGGTCCCCAGGGCTTGGGGGGGCCTTGGAGGCCCCCCAAACTCTAAAAAAACAAGCCCCGGGGGGTGGCAGTCCCCGGGGCTGCGGGGGGGCCATGTGCCCCCCGCAAATATTGTTGCAAAGCCCCAGGGGGGTGGCGGTTTCCGGGGTGCCCCCGGGAGCTGGCCCACCCGGGGGCTTCAATTAAACGAAGCGCGGGAGTCCGCGCTTCGTTTTTTTTTAGTTTCATGGCCGGATCCGCGGATCCAGCGCGCATTTTGCCGATTTTTTTTTATTTTTTATTGCTTTTTTGGGCCCTGGGGGTCCTTGTGGGACCCCCTGAGCAGGTCCTAGGGGTCAGGGTGTTTCTACCCTGCCCCCTTTTCTTGTTTTCCGCGTTTATTTTTCTCTTTTCTTGTGCCTCGGTTCTACCGAGGCACAAGATGGCTGCCAACACTTCCTGGTTTGGAGTGTTGACAGCCAATTAGCATGAAGCCTGTGATCGGGAAGGTGCGCGGATCCACCGCGGCCATAGATATCGAAACTTTTATTTTTGTAATTTCTCAGGAACTGCTGAACGGATTTACACCATTTAAAAAAAGGGCGCTTTCTGAACCAAGCACTACCTTTTTGCCAAATTTTGTGTAATTCCGTTCAGCAGTTTTGGCTTTAACCGTGTCTAAAATTTCCTATGGGAAATTGATTTTTTGACCTCTATTTTTTTATTTTCTCCGCAACTACTGAACGGATTTACTCCATTTAAAAAAAGGTCTCTTTCTGAAACAAGGGCTACCTTTTTGCCAAATTTGGTGTAATTCCGTTCAGCAGTTCGAGCTGTAGCCGTGTCTAAAGTTTCCTATGGGAATTAACATGGAGAAAACACGTTTTGGACCCCCTGAGCAGGCCTAGGGGGTCAGGGTGTTTCTACCCTGCCCCCTTTTCTTGTTTTGCGCAATTATTTTTCTCTTTTCTTGTGCCTCAGTTCTACCGAGGCACAAGATGGCTGCCAACACTTCCTGGTTTGGAGTGTTGACAGCCAATTAGCATGAAGCTCGTGATCGGGAGGGTGCGCGGATCCACCGCGGCCATAGATATCGAAACTTTTATTTTTTTAATTTCTCAAGAACTACTGAACGGATTTACACCATTTAAAAAAAGGGCGCTTTCTGAACCAAGCACTACCTTTTTGCCAAATTTGGTGTCATTCCGTTCAGCAGTTTTGGCTTTAACTGTGTCTAAAGTTTCCTATGGGAAATTGATTTTTTGATCTCTATTTTTTGATTTTCTCCGCAACTACTGAACGGATGTATTCCATTTAAAAAAAAAAGGTCTCTTTCTGAAACAAGGGCTACCTTTTTGCCAAATTTGGTGTAATTCCGTTCAGCAGTTCGAGCTGTAGCCGTGTCTAAAGTTTCCTATGGGAATTAGCATGGAGAAAACACGTTTTGGGACCCCTCTTTTTTCTCGGCTCCCGCTTGCTGAATCACCCTGAAACTTTCAAGACAGGAGCTGACCGGAGCGGGCTATGAGTTTTGAAAATTTTGTGAAGATTCGTCAACCGGCGTCAAAGATATTGAGAAAACAAAAAACGAGTTTCCTATGGAAACTAGGTCCTAACTATAACTATCTACTGGCGACCGCCAGTAGATAATATATATACATATATATATCCACAACAAAATGCAGAGCACTCGCGGGGTCAATCAATATTCCTTTTAATCAAGTAGACGCGTTTCAGCAATTCTGCCTTCCTCTGTACTTTTAGATTAAAAACAATGGCACATAACGATAACAATCTTTTAAAGGTCATGTCTCAACTCTCATTGGAGGATGTTTATCGTCTTAACCAATGGTAGGCGACTACAGCCATCTTCACTTAATGTTTGTAACTTTAGGCGCCATGTTAGCATGGTGCTGTTAAAATACTTTTCAAATGAAAGTCCCAGTGTTCCCACACATACCGTTGTTTTCAGTTCATTGTCCCAATATTTCATCTCTCCGCAGTAGACAAAGGAACATACAGGAACTCGGATTCTCATTCAATGCTAACCATGGCTCATCATATGTAGTCCCGTGCCGTATTCAAGTGCCAATGACCCCTCGCTTGCTGCACAATAGGAGAAGGATATCCGTGGGTATCGATTGAATAATCAGATATCCTTGAGTTTGTATAACCCACCATATAGCAGAAGCACCAGCTGTGAGTTCGGCATGCTCTTTGGTGGGACTCGTCCTTGGAATATATATATATATATATATATATTGCAAAATGTGTCTACTATTCAAAAAGGAACACCGTCAGGCTGCTCCTGAGTTGAATGAATTTACTTCATTCTTTCAATACCAATCCAGGAGGTGATACCAGAACTCAGAAAGGGGTATGTGTGTGTGTGTGTGTGTGTGTATGAAAAACAGGAAGCAAGAAACTCTGGAAAGTTCCCAAGTTTAAGCGAAGAGCAGCTCCTTTATATTGAGCACCCTACAACACCAGTGAATCACCAGTGAATTTGCTCACCTCAAATGTATGTTTTAGTAGCACAGTATTTAAGCATAGGGCTAGCACAGTGCCATCCATGCTCAGCTAGAAAGGGACAAACTTTTAGCCCTATTTGCGGCAAAGTATTTAAGAATAAGATTAACACAATACCATTCACGCCAAGCTGAAGAATGGCAAACACCTTTTACTACTCCAGGCACAGTATTACAGCTATGGATTGATAAAATGCCAACCAAGCCAACCAGGAATGAATAAAAGCAACACCTGACATGTGTTTCACTCTGTGTGCCTGGACAAAGCTGTACCTCTCTTATGAGCTCTAACTAGAGCAAAACATGTGTCAGGAGTTGCTTTTGTTTGTGTATATGTGTATGTGAGTGTGTATAGATAGATAGATAGCCAGAAAGACAGACAGACAGACAGATAGATAGATAGATAGATAGATAGATAGATAGATAGATCGATAGATAGATAGATAGATAGATAGATAGATAGATAGATAGATAGATAGATAGATAGATAGATAGATAGATAGATAGATAGATAGATAGATAGATCGATAGATCGATAGATAGATCGATAGATAACACAAAATGCATATATTCATTTTAACACTACTTCCTGTGACAATGGAAGTGCATTGCAGTACCTGTGAGTGGCCATGTGCGGTGCTGGTTAAGGTTAGTACACTGGCCACAGTTTCTGTAGTAATTGCAAAAATGACAAAAGCATACCATCGGTCATAATATAGAAAAGGCACACTTTCCCTGTTTGCGCACAGGTGCGCTGGGTGCAAACAGGAAAAGTGTGCCTATTACATTGAATGGACTAGACTAGATAACAACAGAAGAGTGAATAAAGAAAAAGAAAAAGAAAAACTGTGGAGCAGCACGAGGAAAAAACCTCTTTATTTAAAAGAACCCTCACTCACCAACCTAGTTGGTGACATGCTTCATCATTGGGTTCCCACCAGAGAGGCCGAGTGCCCCCCTGGTGTGCTACTATGCCTGAATTACAGCGGAGCGGGTTTTTTTCGTGAGACAGTGTCAGTGCAAGAGTGGTGCAAGTTAAAAGATGGCTGGTTTTATCCAAAAGTGACTTTAATGGTGGAAAACCAGAAATCGTTAAAAACAGGTGAGACGGACGTAAGCTGGCTGGTTAGGTTGAGCAGGCTCGTCCGATTTAATAAAAGAAGTGAATGATGGTCGACATGTTTCTGCTTTAAAGTGCGATTATGCTAAGCATTCTTCAGGACCAGAGCTCCACGGCGGTATACGCACGCTAAGGCGTATCCTGACCTGTGGAGACGTATGAAAGGTAAAACTCACAGTTTTACCTACGCGGCTTTCTGGGATTTCCAAAAGCCACAGGACTCTGAAAGAAAAAGAACACACTTAAAAACACACACAACTATTAAGTGGATTCAGTGGTATCTTTTGTCAGACATCCAAGAGGTCTAATGTGTTTGGCGACCTCTGGCTGTGAGTTAACCAGGTTTTTATGCAAGTGAAACCACGTGTACCCATGACTCAGGCACTCGTGTCAAACTTACTGCCACTCTGTGTTGATTTGTTGACGGAGGGGTCATCATTACGGGTAACTACCAGTAACTTTTCGGCGCTTTAAAAAGAAAATATTTGCGCGATTCAAGCATTGCTAGTTGTGCAATGATGTTTAAAGTGCTCAGTGATGGACCCGTTCCAAAGCGCTAGTCCTCGGTGAAAGCGCCTTGGGGTATGCATATTTTTTAAAATCATCGAAGCATGGAAATTTTTGGGGCGCTTACGTGAAGTAGTAACTGACTTCACGTCATGGGTCCGGGAGGGGGGGTAGAGATGCCTGTAGGATCTAAATCAAAACGAAAACAAATGGGATCAGCGATAGCGCGTTCCCAAGAGTAGCCATCACCGCCCAACCTGACCTCCCAGTACACTTACTTCCAATGTGGCACTCTCCCGCTACAGACCTGTCTGTGATCGTCCTCGGACCCGAATGTTGCCGCTGTGTTGCAGCCCGGGGGAGAAATGCTGGTTCCTGATCACGTGATCCGGGCGTGGGCTGTATGACGCGGCATGCTCCGGACATGTGATTCGGAACACCAGACCGGTAGGGTCTATGCTTGGATGAAAACTTTATTGTTCCGTGAAACCACTCATGGCCCCAAAACAAACCCTTAATGGTATTAAGTCAATAGATGGAAATACCGCTAAGCGTGGCAAGGTTGGACCGGTGGTTCTCAATAGCTAAATAGCGGTGTGCCGCTGCTATCGTGTGTTCCAAAATGTATTATTGATAATCCTGGACCCCTTCTAAAATTACAACCTTTTGCAAAAGTGTGTCTCACTAGTTAATTAACTAACTGTGATGGTCCATGATAGGGTGGTTCATTTTATGGGGGGCTCTGAGTTCCTCCCAGTTGTCGGTTAAACTGATCTAGTGGAAAGGAACCTGGGTAGAGGAGGGGGGGGAATTTGTGTTCCTGTAATGTGGTGTATGCCAGTTAGTCATGTTATTGGCATATGTGGGTCCTAGAAGACCTACCCAGTGTATTTCTAAGGCAAGCTCATGAAAACTAACACGGGGTACACACAACAGTTAGTCATGTTATTGGCATATGTGGGTCCTAGAAGAGTAAGACCTACCCAGTGTATTTCTAGGGTAAGCTCCTGAAAACTCACACGGGGTACACAAAACACTATTCAGAGAAGCAAAAGGAGAGATACAAGGGTATCAGCGTTTCATTACTGAACCCCACGGAATGTTCTCATTAAGTCCCTTTTTATGCGTAGACAATCGATAGATCCAGCGTTGTTCCTTTTCAAAGAGCGCTTATTGCGTGTTGAGACCTAGTTTCAGTTGCTCAATGATTGTCCAACTCAGGTCATTGGTAGTATGGTTCGATTGTAGGAAATGGTCAGTGAGCTTCGTGATATTTTTCCGGCACCGGATATTGCTGCGGTGCTTGCATATCCGCTGTTTTATCTTGTGTGATGTCATGCCCACATACCTGAGCCCGCAAGGGCATGTAATCAGGTATACCACGTTGGTGGAGTTACAGTTGGTGTGGGCCCTATGTGACCATTGCTTCCCGGTTTCAAGTGCTAGGTGTTTTGTTGGGGTAGTCAAGTGACACACGCTGCAGGCCCCACACGGGAAATGTCCCGTTACTGGGGGGAGTCCCCAAGCATTCAAAACCGACTGGTTTCCATCCCTATCCAATCTCTTGGGACGCGTATGTACCAGGGAATCCTTAATACTCCTGGCTCGTTTAAAGGAGAACAATGGTTTTTCCCACTTATGATTGTTGCTTTCCAAAATTCTCCATTGCTTCCTGATAGATCTACTGACAGCATTAGAAGCCACATTATACGTTGTTACACATGTGAGAGGTATAACCCCTGCAGTTTTGGGAGTGTCTTCCAGGAGGGCTCCCCTATGTTGATTTCTGGCCCTCTTGCAGCTCTTTGTTAGTATTTTGCCCGGATATCCCCGTTTCTGGAGTTTGCTAGTCAGCTCCTTAGCCTGAGATCTGAAATCCGTCAGTTCACTGCAGTTACGTCTGAGGTGAAGGTATTGGCCGAAGGGGAGATTCTCCCGCAGTGGGCGAGGGTGGAAGCTGGAGAAATGCAGCAAGTTGTTTTTAGCTGTCGGTTTGTGGTGCGTTTTGGTCTGTAGTCGGTTCCCAACTCTCTTGATGACAACGTCGAGGAATACCATCTCATCCTCTTTGTAAGCGTAAGTGAATCTCAGGTTGGGATCGCACATGTTGATCCATCCAAAGAAATCTAGAAGGGCATTTTCGGTTCCTTGCCAGATAATGAAAATATCATCTATGTACCTTTTCCAAAAGGATACATACGACGCATAGGGGTTCTGTGCCGAGAGTATGTATTTGCACTCAAAATCGTACACATACAGCCCGGCAACACTGGGGGCAAAAGTTCTGCCCATCGAAGTGCCGGTAGACTGTAAGAAAAGCTCTCCCTTGTATTCGATTTTTTTTTTCTTCAGTGCAAGGGTGGCACATGCGACCACGAATTCCTTGGGCGTAATGAAATCCCATGGCGCTGTCTCCAACGTATCTTTGATGACCCTGATGGTATCATCCTGTGGGATGCAGGTGTAAAGGCTCTCTATGTCTAATGAGACCAGGAATGTGGGTTCATCGGAAATTACAATTTCATGTAGTAAGGATAGTAGGCTCTTGGTGTCCTTGAGGTAGGTGCTGGTGGCCTGGATCAAGAGTTTGAGAAAAAAGTCGCAGTACCGCAACAGCGGTTCGAGCAATGAGCCGATCCCCGACACGATGGGCCTTCCTGGTGGGGGCATTTTATTCTTATGCGTTTTGGGCAAGGTGTAGAAGTATGGAACGATGCCCTTACTAGCAGTCAGAAAATCGGCCTCATGTTTAGTGACGTATCCGTTAGTTTCTGCCTCGTCCACCAGTTCCTTGATCGTGGCTTGGAGGTGTGGAGAGGGATCTGTTCCAAGACGGGTGTAGTTGACCTGGTTGTTCAAAAGGCATCTACATTCTGTGTCATAAGCTCCTGCGTCTTGGATCACAATACCGCCCCCCTTGTCAGCTGATTTTATGACAATGGTTGCATTGGACTGCAGAGATTGGAGTGCCTGAAATTCGCCTGCTCTCATGTTCTTGAAGCCGGCCGTCTCCTGGAAGGTTTCAATGTCATTGAAGACAGCCTGCTCAAAAGCTGTGATTTCTGGTGGTACAGTGTGGGGTGGTGGTGTGAAGGTCGATTTTAACCTTAGTCCTGAGTCGCCCAGAGGCGATTGGGTCCCTTCAGTTGTTTGCTTCTCAAAGAATGCTGCT
>CAWUFW010028246.1:0-22728 GCA_963921515.1 Calotriton arnoldi | reverse complement strand
ATTGCAAAAGAAACAATTGATGGACGGAATGCTGGACAATGCAAACATTCACCCCCAGTCACAAGGATCTGGGTTAAATCCATCATTCTTTTGCTCACCACACCACCCCAGTTTGGACCCAGCCATATGCAAATCAGTCTTGACCCTGTTCCTTGTGGGAACAGTCCAGCCCGAACTGCCAAGCCAGGTCCTCCCTGGACCGGAAACAAGCATCCTAGGACCGGTTTCAGGGCATCACCCTTCTTCAGCCAGGCTAGCTTGAATCCAGTGGTGTAGTGAGCACGGGACCCACGTCTGGGCATACCCTTCCCACTTAGGGCGACAATTGCAAGGGGGTGAGGCACACTGTGCGACACAAAGAAAAGGTGCCAGGGGTTGAAGCACACTCTGCCACACAATGAAAAGATGCCTGGGGCTGAGGCACACTGTTCCACACAAAGAAAAGATGACACGGGGTTGAGGCACACTGTGCCACACAAAGAAAAGATGCCAGGGGTTGAGGCACACTGTGCCACACAAAGAAAAGTTGCCAGGGGTTGAGGCACACCTTTCCACACAAAGAAAAGATGCAAGGGGTTGAGGCACACTGTGCTACACAAATAAAAGATTCCATGGGTTAGAGAACACTGTACCACACAAAGAAAAGATGCCAGGAGTTGGGGCACACTGTGCCACACAAAGAAAAGATGCCAGGGGTTGAAGCACACCGTGCAACACAAAGACAAGATGCCAGGGGGTGGGGCACACTGTGCCACACAAAGAAAAGATGCCAGGGGTGAGGCACAGTCTGCCACACAAAGAAAAGATGCCAGGGGTTGAGGCACACTGTGCCACACAAAGAAAAGATGCCAGGGGTTGAGGCACAATATGCCACAATGACAAGATGGCAGGGGTTGGGGCACACTATGCAAGACAATGAAAAGATGCCAGGGGTTGAGGCACACCGTTCCAAACAAAGAAAAGATGCCAGGGGTTGAGGCACACTGTGCTACACAAATAAAAGATTCCATGGGTTAGAGAACACTGTACCACACAAAGAAAAGATGCCAGGGGTTGGGGCACACTGTGGCACACAAAGAAAAGATGCCAGGGGTTGGGGCACACTGTGCCACACAAATAAAAGATGCCAGGAGTCGAGGCACACTGTGCCACACAAAGAAAAGATGCCAGGGGTTGAGGCACACTGTGACACACAAAGAAAAGATGCCAGGGGTTGAGGCACACTGTGCCACACAAAGAAAATATGCCAGGGGTTGAGGCACACTGTGCCACATAAAAAAAAGATGCCAGGAGGTGAGGCACACTGTGCCACATAAAGAAAAGGTGCCAGGGGTTGAAGCACACTCTGCCACACAATGAAAAGATGCCTGGGGCTGAGGCACACCGTTCCACACAAAGAAAAGATGCCAGGGGTTGAGGCACACTGTGCCACACAAAGAAAAGATGCCAGGGGTTGAGGCACACTGTGCCACACAAAGAAAAGTTGCCAGGGGTTGAGGCACACTGTGCCACACAAAGAAAAAATGCCAGGGGTCGAGGCACACTGTGCCACACAAATAAAAGGTGCCAGGGGTTGAGGCACACAGTGCCAAACACAGAAAAGATGCCAGGGGTTGAGGCACACCGTTCCACACAAAGAAAAGATGCAAGGGGTTGAGGCACACTGTGCTACACAAATAAAAGATTCCATGGGTTAGAGAACACTGTACCACACAAAGAAAAGATGCCAGGAGTTGGGGCACACTGTGCCACACAAAGAAAAGATGCCAGGGGTTGAAGCACACCGTGCAACACAAAGACAAGATGCCAGGGGTGGGGCACACTGTGCCACACAAAGAAAAGATGCCACGGGGTGAGGCACAGTCTGCCACACAAAGAAAAGATGCCAGGGGTTGAGGCACACTGTGCCACACAAAGAAAAGATGCCAGGGGTTGAGGCACAATATGCCACAATGACAAGATGGCAGGGGTTGGGGCACACTCTGCAAGATAATGAAAAGATGCCAGGGGTTGAGGCACACCGTTCCAAACAAAGAAAAGATGCCAGGGGTTGAGGCACACTGTGCTACACAAATAAAAGATTCCATGGGTTAGAGAACACTGTACCACACAAAGAAAAGATGCCAGGGGTTGGGGCACACTGTGGCACACAAAGAAAAGATGCCAGGGGTTGGGGCACACTGTGCCACACAAATAAAAGATGCCAGGAGTCGAGGCACACTGTGCCACACAAAGAAAAGATACCAGGGGTTGAGGCACACTGTGCCACACAAAGAAAATATGCCAGGGGTTGAGGCACACTGTGCCACACAAAGAAAATATGCCTGGGGTTGAGGCACACTGTGCGACACAAAGAAAAGGTGCCAGGGGTTGAGGCACACTGTGCCACACAAAGAACAGATGCCAGGGGGTGAGGCACACTGTGCCACACAAATAAAAGATGCCAGGGGGTGAGGCACACTGTGCCACATAGAAAAAAGATGCCAGGAGGTGAGGCACACTGTGCCACATAAAGAAAAGGTGCCAGGGGTTGAAGCACACTCTGCCACACAATGAAAAGATGCCTGGGGCTGAGGCACACCGTTCCACACAAAGAAAAGATGCCAGGGGTTGAGGCACACTGTGCCACACAAAGAAAAGGTGCCAGGTGTTGAGGCACACAGTGCCACACAAAGAAAAGATGCCAGGGTTGAGGCACACTTGTGCCACACAAAGAAAAGTTGCCAGGGGTTGAGGCACACTGTGCCACACAAAGAAAAAATGCCAGGGGTCGAGGCACACTGTGCCACACAAAGAAAAGGTGCCAGGGGTTGAGGCACACTGTGCCACACAAAGAAAAGATGCCAGGGGTTGAGGCACACTGTTCCACACAAAGAAAAGATGCAAGGGGTTGAGGCACACTGTGCTACACAAATAAAAGATTCCATGGGTTAGAGAACACTGTACCACACAAAGAAATGATGCCAGGAGTTGGGGCACACTGTGCCACACAAAGAAAAGATGCCAGGGGTTGAAGCACACCGTGCAACACAAAGACAAGATGCCAGGGGGTGGGACACACTGTGCCACACAAAGAAAAGATGCCAGGGGGTGAGGCACACTGTGCCACACAAAGAAAAGATGCCAGGGGTTGAGGCACACTGTGCCACACAAAGAAAAGATGCCAGGGGTTGAGGCACAATATGCCACAATGAAAAGATGCCAGGGGTTGAGGCACACACCGTTCCAAACAAGGAAAAGATGCCAGAGGTTGAGGCACACTGTGCTACACAAATAAAAGATTCCATGGGTTAGAGAACACTGTACCACACAAAGAAAATATGCCAGGGGTTGGGGCACACTGTGGCACACAAAGAAAAGATGCCAGGGGTTGGGGCACACTGTGCCACACACATAAAAGATTCCAGGGGTTGAGGCACACTGTGCCACACAAAGAAAACATGCCAGGGGTTGAGGTACACTGTGCCACACAAAGAAAAGATGCCAGGGGTTGAGGCACATTGTGCCACACAAGGAAAAGATGCCAGGGGTTGAGGCACACTTTGCTACACAAATAAAAGATTCCATGAGTTAGAGAACACTGTACCACGCAAAGAAAAGATGCCAGGGGTTGAGGCACACTGTGCAACACAATGAAAAGATGACAGGGGTTGAAGCACACCGTGCAACACAAAGAACAGATGCCAGGGGGTGCGGCACACTGTGCCACACAAAGAAAATATGCCTGGGGTTGAGGCACACTGTGCGACACAAAGAAAAGGTGCCAGGGGTTGAGGCACACTGTGCCACACAAAGAACAGATGCCAGGGGGTGAGGCACACTGTGCCACACAAATAAAAGATGCCAGGGGGTGAGGCACACTGTGCCACATAGAAAAAAGATGCCAGGAGGTGAGGCACACTGTGCCACATAAAGAAAAGGTGCCAGGGGTTGAAGCACACTCTGCCACACAATGAAAAGATGCCTGTGGCTGAGGCACACCGTTCCACACAAAGAAAAGATGCCAGGGGTTGAGGCACACTGTGCCACACAAAGAAAAGGTGCCAGGTGTTGAGGCACACAGTGCCACACAAAGAAAAGATGCCAGGGTTGAGGCACACTTGTGCCACACAAAGAAAAGTTGCCAGGGGTTGAGGCACACTGTGCCACACAAAGAAAAAATGCCAGGGGTCGAGGCACACTGTGCCACACAAAGACAAGGTGCCAGGGGTTGAGGCACACAGTGCCACACAAAGACAAGATGCCAGGGGTTGAGGCACACTGTTCCACACAAAGAAAAGATGCAAGGGGTTGAGGCACACTGTGCTACACAAATAAAAGATTCCATGGGTTAGAGAACACTGTACCACACAAAGAAATGATGCCAGGAGTTGGGGCACACTGTGCCACACAAAGAAAAGATGCCAGGGGTTGAAGCACACCGTGCAACACAAAGACAAGATGCCAGGGGTGGGACACACTGTGCCACACAAAGAAAAGATGCCAGGGGTGAGGCACACTGTGCCACACAAAGAAAAGATGCCAGGGGTTGAGGCACACTGTGCCACACAAAGAAAAGATGCCAGGGGTTGAGGCACAATATGCCACAATGAAAAGATGCCAGGGGTTGAGGCACACACCGTTCCAAACAAGGAAAAGATGCCAGAGGTTGAGGCACACTGTGCTACACAAATAAAAGATTCCATGGGTTAGAGAACACTGTACCACACAAAGAAAATATGCCAGGGGTTGGGGCACACTGTGGCACACAAAGAAAAGATGCCAGGGGTTGGGGCACACTGTGCCACACACATAAAAGATTCCAGGGGTTGAGGCACACTGTGCCACACAAAGAAAACATGCCAGGGGTTGAGGCACACTGTGCCACACAAAGAAAAGATGCCAGGGGTTGAGGCACATTGTGCCACACAAGGAAAAGATGCCAGGGGTTGAGGCACACTTTGCTACACAAATAAAAGATTCCATGAGTTAGAGAACACTGTACCACGCAAAGAAAAGATGCCAGGGGTTGAGGCACACTGTGCAACACAATGAAAAGATGACAGGGGTTGAAGCACACCGTGCAACACAAAGAACAGATGCCAGGGGTTGCGGCACACTGTGCCACACAAAGAAAAGATGCCAGGGGTTGAGGCACACTGTGCCACACAAAGAAAAGGTGCCAGGGGTTGAGGCACACGGTGCCACACAAAGAAAAGATGCCAGGGGTTGAGGCACACTGTGCCACACAAAGAAAAGATTCCATGGGTTAGAGAACACTGTACCACACAAAGAAAATATGCCAGGGGTTGAGGCAGACTGTGCCACATACATAAAAGATTCCAGGGGTTGAGGCACACTGTGCCACACAAAGAAAAGATGCCAGGGGTTGAGGCACACTGTGCCACACAAAGAAAAGATGCCAGGGGTTGAGGCACACTGTTCCACACAAAGAAAAGATGCAACGGGTTGAGGCACACTGTGCTACACAAATAAAAGATTCCATGGGTTAGAGAACACTGTACCACACAAAGAAAAGATGCCAGGAGTTGGGGCACACTGTGCCACACAAAGAAAAGATGCCAGGGGTTGAAGCACGCTGTGCAACACAAAGACAAGATGCCAGGGGTTGGGGCACACTGTGCCACACAAAGAAAAGATGCCAGGGGTCGAGGCACACTGTGCCACACAAAGAAAAGATGCCAGGGGTTGAGGCACACTGTGCCACACAAAGAAAAGATGCCAGGGGTTGGGGCACACTGTGCCACACATGACAAGATGCCAGGGGTTGAGGCACACTGTGCCACACAATGAAAAGATGCCAGGGGTTGAGGCACACTGTGTCACACAAAGAAAAGATGCCAGCTGTTGAGGCACACTGTGCCACACAAAGAAAAGATGCCAGGGGTTGAGGCACACTGTGCTACACAAATAAAAGATTCCATGGGTTAGAGAACACTGTACCACACAAAGAAAAGATGCCAGGGGTTGAGGCACACTGTGCAACACAATGCAAAGATGACAGGGGTTGAAGCACACTGTGCAACACAAAGAACAGATGCCAGGGGTTGAGGCACACTGTGCCTCACAAAGAAAAGATGCCAGGGGTTGAGGCACACTGTGCCACACAAAGAAAAGATGCCAGGGGTTGGGGCACTGTCCACAAAAAAGATGCAGGGTGAGGCACACTGTGCCACACAAAGAAAGATGCCAGGGTTGAGGCACACTGTGACACACAAAGAAAAGATGCCAGGGGTTGAGGCACACTGTGCCACACAAAGAAAATATGCCAGGGGTTGAGGCACACTGTGCCACATAAAAAAAGATGCCAGGAGGTGAGGCACACTGTGCCACATAAAGAAAAGGTGCCAGGGGTTAAAGCACACTCTGCCACACAATCAAAAGATGCCTGGGGCTGAGGCACACCGTTCCACACAAAGAAAAGATGCCAGGGGTTGAGGCACACTGTGCCACACAAAGAAAAGATGCCAGGGGTTGAGGCACACTGTGCCACACAAAGAAAAGTTGCCAGGGGTTGAGGCACACTGTGCCACACAAAGAAAAAATGCCAGGGGTCGAGGCACACTGTGCCACACAAATAAAAGGTGCCAGGGGTTGAGGCACACAGTGCCAAACACAGAAAAGATGCCAGGGGTTGAGGCACACCGTTCCACACAAAGAAAAGATGCAAGGGGTTGAGGCACACTGTGCTACACAAATAAAAGATTCCATGGGTTAGAGAACACTGTACCACACAAAGAAAAGATGCCAGGAGTTGGGGCACACTGTGCCACACAAAGAAAAGATGCCAGGGGTTGAAGCACACCGTGCAACACAAAGACAAGATGCCAGGGGGTGGGGCACACTGTGCCACACAAAGAAAAGATGCCACGGGGTGAGGCACAGTCTGCCACACAAAGAAAAGATGCCAGGGGTTGAGGCACACTGTGCCACACAAAGAAAAGATGCCAGGGGTTGAGGCACAATATGCCACAATGACAAGATGGCAGGGGTTGGGGCACACTCTGCAAGATAATGAAAATATGCCAGGGGTTGAGGCACACCGCTCCAAACAAAGAAAAGATGCCAGGGGTTGAGGCACACTGTGCTACACAAATAAAAGATTCCATGGGTTAGAGAACACTGTACCACACAAAGAAAAGATGCCAGGGTTTGGGGCACACTGTGGCACACAAAGAAAACATGCCAGGGGTTGGGGCACACTGTGCCACACAAATAAAAGATGCCAAGAGTCGAGGCACACTGTGCCACACAAAGAAAAGATACCAGGGGTTGAGGCACACTGTGCCACACAAAGAAAATATGCCAGGGGTTGAGGCACACTGTGCCACACAAAGAAAATATGCCAGGGGTTGAGGCACACTGTGCCACACAAAGAAAAGGTGCCAGGGGTTGAGGCACACTGATCCACACAAAGAACAGATGCCAGGGGGTGAGGCACACTGTGCCACACAAATAAAAGATGCCAGGGGTGAGGCACACTGTGCCACATAGAAAAAAGATGCCAGGAGGTGAGGCACACTGTGCCACATAAAGAAAAGGTGCCAGGGGTTGAAGCACACTCTGCCACACAATGAAAAGATACCTGTGGCTGAGGCACACCGTTCCACACAAAGAAAAGATGCCAGGGGTTGAGGCACACTGTGCCACACAAAGAAAAGGTGCCAGGTGTTGAGGCACACAGTGCCACAAAAAGAAAAGATGCCAGGGTTGAGGCACCTTGTGCCACACAAAGAAAAGTTGCCAGGGGTTGAGGCACACTGTGCCACACAAAGTAAAAATGCCAGGGGTCGAGGCACACTGTGCCACACAAAGACAAGGTGCCAGGGGTTGAGGCATACAGTGCCACACAAAGACAAGATGCCAGGGGTTGAGGCACACTGCTCCACACAAAGAAAAGATGCAAGGGGTTGAGGCACACTGTGCTACACAAATAAAAGATTCCATGGGTTAGAGAACACTGTACCACACAAAGAAATGATGCCAGGAGTTGGGGCACACTGTGCCACACAAAGAAAAGATGCCAGGGGTTGAAGCACACCGTGCAACACAAAGACAAGATGCCAGGGGTGGGACACACTGTGCCACACAAAGAAAAGATGCCAGGGGTGAGGCACACTGTGCCACACAAAGAAAAGATGCCAGGGGTTGAGGCACACTGTGCCACACAAAGAAAAGATGCCAGGGGTTGAGGCACAATATGCCACAATGAAAAGATGCCAGGGGTTGAGGCACACACCGTTCCAAACAAGGAAAAGATGCCAGAGGTTGAGGCACACTGTGCTACACAAATAAAAGATTCCATGGGTTAGAGAACACTGTACCACACAAAGAAAATATGCCAGGGGTTGGGGCACACTGTGGCACACAAAGAAAAGATGCCAGGGGTTGGGGCACACTGTGCCACACACATAAAAGATTCCAGGGGTTGAGGCACACTGTGCCACACAAAGAAAACATGCCAGGGGTTGAGGTACACTGTGCCACACAAAGAAAAGATGCCAGGGGTTGAGGCACATTGTGCCACACAAGGAAAAGATGCCAGGGGTTGAGGCACACTTTGCTACACAAATAAAAGATTCCATGAGTTAGAGAACACTGTACCACGCAAAGAAAAGATGCCAGGGGTTGAGGCACACTGTGCAACACAATGAAAAGATGACAGGGGTTGAAGCACACCGTGCAACACAAAGAACAGATGCCAGGGGGTGCGGCACACTGTGCCACACAAAGAAAAGATGCCAGGGGTTGAGGCACACTGTGCCACACAAAGAAAAGGTGCCAGGGGTTGAGGCGCACGGTGCCACACAAAGAAAAGATGCCAGGGGTTGAGGCACACTGTGCCAAACAAAGAAAAGATTCCATGGGTTAGAGAACACTGTACCACACAAAGAAAAGATGCCAGGGGTTGGGGCAGACTGTGCCACATACATAAAAGATTCCAGGGGTTGAGGCACACTGTGCCACACAAAGAAAAGATGCCAGGGGTTGAGGTACACTGTGACGCACAAAGAAAAGATGCCAGGGTTTGAGGCACACTGTACAACACAAAGAAAAGATGCCACGAGTTGAGGCACACTGTGCTACACAAATAAAATATTCCATGGGTTAGAGAACACTGTACCACACAAAGAAAAGATGTCCGGGGTTGGGGCACACTTTGCCACACAAAGAAAAGATGCCAGGGGTTGAAGCACGCTGTGCAACACAAAGAAAAGATGCCAGGGGTTGAGGCACACTGTGCCACACAAAGAAAAGATACCAGGAGTCGAGGCACACTGTGCCACACAAAGAAAAGATGCCAGGGGTTGGGGCACACTGTGCCACACAAAGAAAAGATGCCAGGGGTTGGGGCACACTGTGCCACACACATAAAAGATTCCAGGGTTTGAGGCACACTGTGCCACACAAAGAAAAGATGCCAGGGGTTGAGGTACACTGTGCCACACAAAGAAAAGATGCCAGCTGTTGAGGCATACTGTGCCACACAAAGAAAAGATGCCAGGGGTTCAGGCACCCTGTGCTACACAAACAAAAGATTCCATGGGTTAGAGAACACTGTACCACACAAAGAAAAGATGCCAGGGGTTAAGGCACACTGTGCAACACAATGCAAAGATGACAGGGGTTGAAGCACACTGTGCAACACAAAGAACAGATGCCAGGGGGTGAGGCACACTGTGCCTCACAAAGAAAAGATGCCAGGGGTTGAGGCACACTATGCCACACAAAGAAAAGATGCCAGGGGTTGAGGCAAACTGTGCCACACAAATAAAAGTTTCCATGGGTTGAGGCCCACTGTGCCACACAAAGAAAATTTGCCATGGGTTGAGGCACACTGTGCCACACAAATAAAAGATTCCAGGCAATGGAGAACACTGTGCCACACATCGAAAAGATGCCAAGGGTCGGAGCACACTGTGCAACACAATGAAAAGATGACAGGGGTTGAAGCACACCGTGCAACACAAAGAAAAGATGCCAGGGTGTGAGGCATACTGTGCCACACAAAGAACAGATGCCAGGGTGTGAGGCACACCCTGCCACACAAAGAAAAGATGCCAGGGGTTGGGGCACACTGTGCCACACAAAACAATGCCAGGGGTTGAGGTACACTGTGCCACATAAAGAAAAGATGCCAGGGGTTGGGGCATACTGTGCCACACAATGAAAAGATGCCAGGGGTTGGGGCACACTGTGCCAGACAAATAAAAGATCCCAGAGGTTGGAGAACACTATGCCACACAAAGAAAAGGTGCCAGGGGTTGAGGCACACTGTGCCACACAAAGAAAAGATGCCAGGGGTCGAGGCACACTGTGCCACACAAAGAAAAGATGCAAAGAGTCGAGGCACACTGTGCCACACAAAGAAAAGATGCCAGGGGTTGAGGCACACTGTGCCATACAAATAAAAGATGCTAGGGGTTGAGGCACACTGTGCCACACAAATAAAAGATTCCAGGGGTTGGAGAACACTGTGCCACACAAAACAAATATGCCAGGGGTTGGGGCACACAATGTGCCACACAATGAAAAGATGCCAGTGGTTGAAGCACACTGTGAAACACAAAGAAAAGATGCCAGGGGGTGAGGCACACTGTGCCACACAAAGTACAGATGCCAAGGGGTGAGGCACACCGTGCCACACAAAGAAAATATGCCTGGGGTAGAGGTACACTGTACCACACAAAGAAAAGGTGCCAGGGGTTGAGGCACACAGTGCCACACAAAGAAAAGATGCCAGGGGTTGAGGCACACTGTGCCAAACAAAGAAAAGATTCCATGGGTTAGAGAACACTGTACCACACAAAGAAAAGTTGCCAGGGGTTGGGGCACACTGTGCCACACACATAAAAGATTCCAAGTGTTGAGTCACACTGTGCCACAGAAAGAAAAGGTGCCAGGGGTTGAGGTACACTGTGCCGCACAAAGAATAGATGCCAGGGGTTGCGGCACACTGTACCACACACAGAAAAGATGCCAGGAGTTGAGGCACATTGTGCTACACAAATAAAAGATTCCATGGGTTAGAGAACACTGTACCACACAAAGAAAAGATGCCAGGGGTTGGGGCACACTTTCCCACACAAAGAAAAGATGCCAGGGGTAGAAGCACACTGTGCAACACAAAGAAAAGATGCCAGGGGTTGAGGCACACTGTGCCACACAAAGAAAAGACGCCAGGAGTCGAGGAACACAGTGCCACACAAAGAAAAAATGCCAGGGGTTGGGGCACACTGTGCCACACAAAGAAAAGATGCCAGGGGTTGGGCACACTGTGCCACACAAAGAAAAAATGCCAGGGGTCGAGGCACACTGTGCCACACAAAGAAAACATTCCAGGGGTTGAGGTACACTGTGCCACACAAAGAAAAGATGCCAGGGGTTGAGGCACATTGTGCCACACAAGGAAAAGATGCCAGGGGTTGAGGCACACTGTGCTACACAAATAAAAGATTCCATGAGTTAGAGAACACTGTACCACGCAAAGAAAAGATGCCAGGGGTTGAGGCACACTGTGCAACACAATGAAAAGATGACAGGGGTTGAAGCACAACGTGCAACACAAAGAACAGATGCCAGAGGGTGCAGCACATTGTGCCACACAAAGAAAAGATGCCAGGGGTTGAGGCACACTGTGCCACACGAAGAAAAGGTGCCAGGGGTTGAGGCACACGGTGCCACACAAAGAAAAGATGCCAGGGGTTGAGGCACACTGTGCCAAACAAAGAAAAGATTCCATGGGTTAGAGATCACTGTACCACACAAAGAAAAGATGCCAGGGGTTGGGGGACACTGTGCCACACACATAAACGATACCAGGTGTTGAGGCACACAGTGCCACAGAAAGAAAAGATGCCAGGAGTTGAGGTACACTGTGCCGCACAAAGAAAAGATGCCAGGGGTTGAGGCACACTGTACCACACAAAGAAAAGATGCCAGGAGTTGAGGCACACTGTGCTACATGAATAAAAGATTCCATGGGTTAGAGAACACTGTACCACACAAAGAAAAGATGCCAGGGGTTGGGGCTCACTTTGCCACACAAAGAAAAAATGCCAGGAGTCGAGACACACTGTGCCACACAAAGAAAAGATGCCAGGGGTTGGGGAACGCTGTGCCACACAAAGAAAAGATGCCAGGGGTTGAGGGACACTGTGCCATACAAAGAAAAGATGCCAGGGGTTGAGGCACACTGTGCCACACAAATAAATGATTCCAGGGGTTGGAGAACACTGTGCCACACACACAAAGAAATATGCCAGGGGTTGTGGGCACACAATGTGCCACACAATGAAAAGATGCCAGGGGTTGAAGCACACCGTGCAACACAAAGAAAAGATGCCAGGGGGTGAGGCACACTGTGCCACACAAAGAACAGATGCCAGGGGGTGAGGCACACCGTGCCACACAAAGAAAAGATGCCAGGGGTTGAGGCACACTGTGCCACTCAAAGAAAAGTTGCCAGGGGTTGAGGCACACTGTGCCACACAAAGAAAAATGCCAGGGGTCGAGGCAGAATGTGCCACACAAAGAAAAGGTGCCAGGGGTTGAGGCACACAGTGCCACACAAATAAAAGATGCCAGGGGGTGAGGCACAATGTGCCACACACAAAAAAGATGCCAGGGGGTGAGGCAAACTGTGCCACACAAAAAAAAGGTGCCAGGGGTTGAAGCACACTCTGCCACACAATGAAAAGATGCCTGGGGCTGAGGCACACCGTTCCACACAAAGAAAAGATGCCATGGGTTGAGGCACATTGTGCCACACAATGTAAAGGTGCCAGGGGTTGAGGCACACGGTGCCACACAAAGAAAAGACGCTAGGGGTTGAGGCACACTGTGCCATACAAAGAAAAGTTGCCAGGGGTTGAGGCACACTGTGCCACACAAAGAAAAAATGCCAGGGGTCGAGGCACAATGTGCCACACAAAGAAAAGGTGCCAGGGGTTGAGGCACACAGTGCCACACAAAGAAAAGATGCCAGGGGTTGAGGCACACCGTTCCACACAAAGAAAAGATGCCAGGGGTTTAGGCACACTGTGCTACACAAATAAAAGATTCCATGGGTTAGAGAACACTGTACCACACAAAGAAAAGATGCCAGGAGTCGGGGCACACTGTGCGCACAAAGAAAAGATGGCAGGGGTTGAAGCACACCGTGCAACACAAAGACAAGATGCCAGGGTGTGGGGCACACTGTGCCACACAAAGTAAAGGTGCCAGGGGTTGAGGCACACGGTGCCACACAAAGAAAAGATGCCAGGGGTTGAGGCACACTGTGCCACACAATGTAAAGGTGCCAGGGGTTGAGGCACACGGTGCCACACAAAGAAAAGACGCTAGGGGTTGAGGCACACTGTGCCATACAAAGAAAAGTTGCCAGGGGTTGAGGCACACTGTGCCACACAAAGAAAAAATGCCAGGGGTCGAGGCACAATGTGCCACACAAAGAAAAGGTACCAGGGGTTGAGGCACACAGTGCCACACAAAGAAAAGATGCCAGGGGTTGAGGCACACCGTTCCACACAAAGAAAAGATGCAAGGGGTTTAGGCACACTGTGCTACACAAATAAAAGATTCCATGGGTTAGAGAACACTGTACCACACAAAGAAAAGATGCCAGGAGTCGGGGCACACTGTGCCGCACAAAGAAAAGATGGCAGGGGTTGAAGCACACCGTGCAACACAAAGACAAGATGCCAGGGTGTGGGGCACACTGTGCCACACAAAGTAAAGGTGCCAGGGGTTGAGGCACACGGTGCCACACAAAGAAAAGATGCCAGGGGTTGAGGCACACTGTGCCATACAAAGAAAAGTTGCCAGGGGTTGAGGCACACTGTGCCACACAAAGAAAAAATGCCAGGGGTCGAGGCACAATGTGCCACACAAAGAAAAGGTGCCAGGGGTTGAGGCACACAGTGCCACACAAAGAAAAGATGCCAGGGGTTGAGGCACACCGTTCCACACAAAGAAAAGATGCAAGGGGTTTAGGCACACTGTAGTACACAAATAAAAGATTCCATAGGTTAGAAAACACTGTACCACACAAAGAAAAGATGCCAGGAGTCGGGGCACACTGTGCCGCACAAAGAAAAGATTGCAGGGGTTGAACCACACCGTGCAACACAAAGACAAGATGCCAGGGGGTGGGGCACACTGTGCCACACAAAGAAAAGATACCAGGGGTGAGGCACACTGTGTCACACAATGAAAAGATGCCAGGGGTTGAGGCACACTGTGCCACACAAAGAAAAGATGCCAGGGGTTTAGGCACAATATGCCACAATGACAAGATGGCAGGGGTTGGGGCACACTATGCAACACAAATAAAAGATTCCATGGGTTAGAGAACACTGTACCACACAAAGAAAAGATGCCAGGGGTTGGGGCAAACTGTGGCACACAAAGAAAAAATGCCAGGGAATGGGGCACACTGTGCCACATACATAAAAGAATCCAATGGTTGAGGCACACTGTGCCACACAAAGAAAACATGCCAGGGGTTGAGGTACACTGTGCCACACAAAGAAAAGATGCCAGGGGTTGAGGCAAATTGTGCCACACAAGGAAAAGATGCCAGGGGTTGAGGCACACTGTGCTACACAAATAAAAGATTCCATGAGTTAGAGAACACTGTACCACTGAAAGAAAAGATGCCAGGGGTTGAGGCACACTGTGCAACACAATGAAAAGATGACAGGGGTTGAAGCACACCGTGCAACACAAAGAACAGATGCCAGGGGGTGCGGCACACTGTGCCACACAAAGAAAAGATGCCAGGGGTTGAGGCACACTGTGCCACACAAAGAAAAGGTGCCAGGGGTTGAGGCACACGGTGCCATACAAAGAAAAGATGCCAGGGGTTGAGGCACACTGTGCCAAACAAAGAAAAGATTCAATGGGTTAGAGAACACTGTACCACACAAAGAAAAGTTGCCAGGGGTTGGGGCACACTGTGCCACACACATAAAAGATTCCAGGGGTTGAGGCACACTGTGCCACACAAAGAAAAGATGCCAGGGGTTGAGGTACACTGTGCCGCACAAAGAAAAGATGCCAGGGGTTGAGGCACACTGTACCACACAAAGAAAAGATGCCAGGAGTTGAGGCACACTGTGCTACACGAATAAAAGATTCCATGGGTTAGAGAACACTGTACCACACAAAGAAAAGATGCCAGGGGTTGGGGCACACTTTGCCACACAAAGAAAAGATGCCAGGGGTTGAAGCACACTGTGCAACACAAAGAAAAGATGCCAGGGGTTGAGGCACACTGTGCCACACAAAGAAAAGATACCAGGAGTCGAGGCACACTGTGCCACACAAAAAAAGATGCCAGGGGTTGGGGCACGCTGTGCCACACAAAGAAAAGATGCCAGGGGTTGGGGCACACTGTGCCACACACATAAAAGATTCCAGGGTTTGAGGCACACTGTGCCACACAAAGAAAAGATGCCAGGGGTTGAGGTACACTGTGCCACACAAAGAAAAGATGCCAGGTGTTGAGGCACACTGTGCCACACAAAGAAAAGATGCCAGGGGTTCAGGCACACTGTGCTACACAAACAAAAGATTCCATGGGTTAGAGAACACTGTACCACACAAAGAAAAGATGCCAGGGGTTAAGGCACACTGTGCAACACAATGCAAAGATGACAGGGGTTGAAGCACACCGTGCAACACAAAGAACAGATGCCAGGGGCTGAGGCACACTGTGCCTCACAAAGAAAAGATGCCAGGGGTTGAGGCACACTGTGCCACACAAAGAAAAGATGCCAGTGGTTGAGGCAAATTGTGCCACACAAATAAATGTTTCCATGGGTTCAGGCACATTGTGCCACACAAAGAAAAGTTGCCATGGGTTGAGGCACACTGTGCCACACAAATAAAAGATTCCAGGCATTGGAGAACACTGTGCCACACATCGAAAAGATGCCAAGGGTTGGAGCACACTGTGCAACACAATGAAAAGATGACAAGGGTTGAAGCACACCGTGCAACACAAAGAAAAGATGCCAGGGGGTGAGGCACACTGTGCCACACAAAGAACAGATGCCAGGGGGTGAGGCACACCGTGCCACACAAAGAAAATATGCCTGGGGTTGAGGCACACTGTGCCACACATAGAAAAGATGCCAGGGGTTGAGGCACACTGTGCCACACAAAACAATGCCAGGGGTTGAGGCACACTGTGCCACATAAAGAAAAGATTCCAGGGGTTGGGGCACACTGTGCCACACAATTAAAAGATGCCAGGGGTTGGGGCACACTGTGCCAGACAAATAAAAGATCCCAGATGTTGGAGAACACTATGCCACACAAAGAAAAGATGCCAGGGGTTGGGGCACACTGTGCCACACAAAGAAAAGATACAAGGGGTCGAGGCACACTGTGCCACACAAAGAAAAGATGGGAAGAGTCGAGGCACACTGTGCCACACAAAGAAAAGATGCCAAGGGGTTGAGGCACACTTTGCCATACAAAGAAAAGATGCCAGGGGTTGAGGCACACTGTGCCACACAAATAAAAGATTCCAGGGGTTTTAGAACACTGTGCCACACAAAGAAAAGATGCCAGGGGTTGGGGCACACAATGTGCCACACAATGAAAAGATGCCAGGGGTTGAAGCACACCGTGCAACACAAAGAAAAGATGCCAGGGGGTGAGGCACACTGTGCCACACAAAGAACAGATGCCAGGGGGTGAGGCACACCGTGCCACACAAAGAAAATATGCCTGGGGTTGAGGTACACTGTGCCACACAAAGAAAAGATGCCAGGGGTTGAGGCACATTGTGCCACACAAAGAAAAGATGCCAGGGGTTGAGGCACACTGTGCCAAACAAATAAAAGATTCCATGGGTTAGAGAACACTGTACCACACAAAGAAAAGATGCCAGGGGTTGAGGCACACTGTGCCACACAATGAAAAGATGCCAAGGTGTTGAGTGCACACTGTGCCACACAAAGAAAAGATGCCAGGGGTTGAGGCACACTGTGCCACACAAAGAAAAGATGCCAGGGGTTGAGGCACACTGTGCCACACAAAGAAAAGATGCCAGGAGTTGAGGCACACTGTGCTACACGAATAAAAGATTCCATGGGTTAGAGAACAGTGTTCCACACAAAGAAAAGATGCCAGGGGTTGGGGCACACTTTGACACACAAAGAAAAGATGCCAGGGGTTGAAGCACACTGTGCAACACAAAGAAAAGATGCCAGGGGTTGAGGCACACTGTGCCACACAAAGAAAAGATGCCAGGAGTTGAGGCACACTGTGCCACACAAAGAAAAGATGCCAGGGGTTAGGGCACACTGTGCCACACAAAGAAAAGATGCCAGGGGTTGGGGCACACTGTGCCACACAAAGAAAAGATGCCAGGGGTTGAAGCACACTGTGCAACACAAAGAAAAGATGCCAGGGATTGAGGCACACTGTGCCACACAAAGAAAAGATGCCAGGGGTTGAGGCACATTGTGCCACACAAGGAAAAGATGCCAGGGGTTGAGGCACACTGTGCTACACAAATAAAAGATTCCATGAGTTAGAGAACACTGTACCATGCAAAGAAAAGATGCCAGGGGTTGAGGCACACTGTGCAACACAATGAAAAGATGACAGGGGCTGAAGCACACCGTGCAACACAAAGAACAGATGCCAGGGGGTGCGGCACACTGTGCCACACAAAGAAAAGATGCCAGGGGTTGAGGCACACTGTGCCACACAAAGAAAAGGTGCCAGGGGTTGAGGCACACGGTGCCACACAAAGAAAAGATGCCTGGGGTTGAGGCACACTGTGCCAAACAAAGAAAAGATTCCATGGGTTAGAGAACACTGTACCACACAAAGAAAAGTTGCCAGGGGTTGGGGCACACTGTGCCACACACATAAACGATACCAGGTGTTGAGGCACACTGTGCCACACAAAGAAAAGATGCCAGGAGTTGAGGTACACTGTGCCACACAAAGAAAAGATGCCAGGAGTTGAGGCACACTGTGCCACACAAAGAAAAGATGCCAGGGGTTGAGGCACACTGTGCCACACAAAGAAAAGATGCCAGGGGTTGGGGCACACTGTGCCACACAAAGAAAAGATGCCAGGGGTTGAGGCACACTGTGCCACACAAAGAAAAGATGCCAGGGGTTGAGGCACACTGTGCCACACAAAGAAAAGATGCCAGGGGTTGAGGGACACTGTGCCACACAAAGAAAAGATGCCAGGGGTTGAGGCACACTGTGCCACACAAATAAATGATTCCAGGGGTTCGGAGCACACTGTGCCACACACACAAAGAAATATGCCAGGGGTTGTGGGCACACAATGTGCCACACAAATGAAACGATGCCAGGGGTTGAGGCACACTGTGCCACACAAAGAAAAGATGCCAGGGGGTGAGGCACACTGTGCCACACAAAGAACAGATGCCAGGGGGTGAGGCACACCGTGCCACACAAAGAAAAGATGCCAGGGGTTGAAGCACACTCTGCCACACAATGAAAAGATGCCAGGGGCTGAGGCACACCGTGCCACACAAAGAAAAGATGCCAGGGGTTGAGGCACACTGTGCCACACAAAGAAAAGATGCCAGGGGTTGAGGCACACTGTGCCACACAAAGAAAATATGCCAGGGGTTGAGGCACACTGTGCCACACAAAGAAAAGGTGCCAGGGGTTGAGGCACACTGTGCCACACAAAGAAAAGATGCCAGGGGTTGAGGCACACTGTGCCACACACAATAAAAGATGCCAGGGGTTGAGGCACACTGTGCCACACAAATAAAAGATGCCAGGGGTTGAAGCACACTCTGCCACACAAAGAAAAGATGCCAGGGGCTGAGGCACACTGTGCCACACAAAGAAAAGATGCCAGGGGTTGAGGCACACTGTGCCACACAAAGAAAAGATGCCAGGGGTTGAGGCACACTGTGCCACACAAAGAAAAGATGCTAGGGGTTGAGGCACACTGTGCCATACAAAGAAAAGATGCCAGGGGTTGAGGCACACTGTGCCACACAAAGAAAAGATGCCAGGGGTTGAGGCACACTGTGCCACACAAAGAAAAGATGCCAGGGGTTGAGGCACACTAGTGCCACACAAAGAAAAGATGCCAGGGGTTGAGGCACACCGTTCCACACAAAGAAAAGATGCCAGGGGTTGAGGCACACTGTGCCACACAAATAAAAGATGCCATGGGTTAGAGGCACACTGTGCCACACAAAGAAAAGATGCCAGGGGTTGGGGCACACTGTGCCACACAAAGAAAAGATGCCAGGGGTTGAGGCACACTGTGCCACACAAAGAAAAGATGCCAGGGGTTGAGGCACACTGTGCCACACAAAGAAAAGATGCCAGGGGTTGAGGCACACTGTGCCACACAAAGAAAAGATGCCAGGGGTTGAGGCACACTGTGCCACACAAAGAAAAGATGCCAGGGGTTGAGGCACACTGTGCCACACAAAGAAAAGATGCCAGGGGTTGAGGCACACTGTGCCACACAAAGAAAAGATGCCAGGGGTTGAGGCACACTGTGCCACACAAAGAAAAGATGCCAGGGGTTGAGGCACACGGTGCCACACAAAGAAAAGATGCCAGGGGTTGAGGCACACTGTGCCACACAAAGAAAAGATTCTATGGTTTAGAGAACACTGTACCACACAAAGAAAAGTTGCCAGGGGTTGGGGCACACTGTGCCACACAAAGAAAAGATGCCAGGGGTTGAGGTACACTGTGCCACACAAAGAAAAGATGCCAGGGGTTGAGGCACACTGTACCACACAAAGAAAAGATGCCAGGGGTTGAGGCACACTGTGCTACACAAATAAAAGATTCCATGGGTTAGAGAACACTGTACCACACAAAGAAAAGATGCCAGGGGTTGGGGCAAACTGTGGCACACAAAGAAAAAATGCCAGGGAATGGGGCACACTGTGCCACATACATAAAGAATCCAATGGTTGAGGCACACTGTGCCACACAAGAAAACATGCCAGGGGTTGAGGTACACTGTGCCACACAAAGAAAAGATGCCAGGGGTTGAGGCACATTGTGCCACACAAGGAAAAGATGCCAGGGGTTGAGGCACACTGTGCTACACAAATAAAAGATTCCATGAGTTAGAGAACACTGTACCACTGCAAAGAAAAGATGCCAGGGGTTGAGGCACACTGTGCAACACAATGAAAAGATGACAGGGGTTGAAGCACACCGTGCAACACAAAGAACAGATGCCAGGGGTGCGGCACACTGTGCCACACAAAGAAAAGATGCCAGGGGTTGAGGCACACTGTGCCACACAAAGAAAAGGTGCCAGGGGTTGAGGCACACGGTGCCATACAAAGAAAAGATGCCAGGGGTTGAGGCACACTGTGCCAAACAAAGAAAAGATTCAATGGGTTAGAGAACACTGTACCACACAAAGAAAAGATGCCAGGGGTTGGGGCACACTGTGCCACACACATAAAAGATTCCAGTGGTTGAGGCACACTGTGCCACACAAAGAAAAGATGCCAGGGGGTGAGGCACACTGTGCCACACAAAGAAAAGATGCCAGGGGTTGAGGCACACTGTGCCACACAAAGAAAAGATGCCAGGGGTTGAGGCACACTGTGCCACACAAAGAAAAGATGCCAGGGGTTGGGGCACACTGTGCCACACAAAGAAAAGATGCCAGGGGTTGGGGCACACTGTGCCACACAAAGAAAAGATTCCAGGGTTTGAGGCACACTGTGCCACACAAAGAAAAATGCCAGGGGTTAAGGTACACTGTGCCACACAAAGAAAAGATGACAGGTGTTGAGGCACACTGTGCCTCACAAAGAAAGATGCCAGGGGTTCAGGCACACTGTGCCACACAAAAAAAAGATGCTAGGGGTTGAGGCAAACTGTGCCACACAAATAAACGTTTCCATGGGTTGAGGCACACTGTGCCACACAAAGAAAAGTTGCCATGGGTTGAGGCACACTGTGTCACACAAATAAAAGATTCCAGGCATTGGAGAACACTGTGCCACACATCGAAAAGATGCCAAGGGTTGGAGCACACTGTGCAACACAATGAAAAGATGACAGGGGTTGAAGCACACCGTGCAACACAAAGAAAAGATGCCAGGGGGTGAGGCACACTGTGCCACACAAAGAACAGATGCCAGGGGGTGAGGCACACCGTGCCACACAAAGAAAATATGCCTGGGGTTGAGGCACACTGTGCCACACAAAACAATGCCAGGGGTTGAGGCACACTGTGCCACATAAAGAAAAGATTCCAGGGGTTGGGGCACACTGTGCCACACAATTAAAAGATGCCAGGGGTTGGGGCACACTGTGCCAGACAAATAAAAGATCCCAGAGGTTGGAGAACACTATGCCTCACAAAGAAAAGATGCCAGGGGTTGGGGCACACTGTGCCACACAAAGAAAAGATACAAGGGGTTGAGGCACACTGTGCCACACAAAGAAAATATGCCAAGAGTCGAGGCACACTGTGCCACACAAAGAAAAGATGCCAAGGGGTTGAGGCACACTTTGCCATACAAAGAAAAGATGCCAGGGGTTGAGGCATACTGTGCCACACAAATAAAAGATTCCAGGGGTTGAAGCACACTGTGCAACACAAAGAAAAGATGCCAGGGGGTGAGGCACACTGTGCCACACAAAGAACAGATGCCAGGGGGTGAGGCACACCGTGCCACACAAAGAAAATATGCCTGGGGTTGAGGTACACTGTGCCACACAAAGAAAAGATGCCAGGGGTTGGGGCAAACTGTGGCACACAAAGAAAAAATGCCAGGGGATGGGGCACACCGTGCCACACACATAAAAGAATCCAGGGATTGAGGCACACTGTGCCACACAAAGAAAAGATGCCAGGGGTTGAGGTATACTGTGCCACACAAAGAAAAGATGCCAGGGGTTGGGGCACATTGTGCCACACAAGGAAAAGATGCCAGGGGTTGAGGCACACTGTGCTACACAAATAAAAGATGACAGGGGTTGAAGCACACCGTGCAACACAAAGAACAGATGCCAGGGGTGCGAGCACACTGTGCCACACAAAGAAAAGATGCCAGGGGTTGAGGCACACTGTGCCACACAAAGAAAAGATGCCAGGGGTTGAGGCACACCGTGCCACACAAAGAAAAGATGCCAGGGGTTGAGGCACACTGTGCCACACAAAGAAAAGATTCCATGGGCTAGAGAACACTGTACCACACAAAGAAAAGATGCCAGTGGTTGGGGCACACTGTGCCACACACATAAAAGATTCCAGGGGTTGAGGCACACTGTGCCACACAAAGAAAAGATGCCAGGGGTTAAGGTACACTGTGCCAGCACAAAGAAAAGATGCCAGGGGTTGAGGCACACTGTACCACACAAAGAAAAGATGCCAGGAGTTGAGGCACACTGTGCTACACAAATAAAAGATTCCATGGGTTAGAGAACACTGTACCACACAAAGAAAAGATGCCAGGGGTTGGGGCACACTGTGCCACACAAAGAAAAGATGCCAGGGGTTGAAGCACACTGTGCAACACAAAGAAAAGATGCCAGGGGTTGAGGCACACTGTGCCACACAAAGAAAATGATACCAGGAGTTGAGGCACACTGTGCCACACAAAGAAAAGATGCCAGGGGTTGAGGCACACTGTGCCACACAAAGAAAAGATGCCAGGGGTTGAGGCACACTGTGCCACACAAAGAAAAGATGCCAGGGGTTGAGGCACACTG
>CAWUFW010028245.1:0-22733 GCA_963921515.1 Calotriton arnoldi | reverse complement strand
TAGATGTACCGGTTCAGGAATAGCAACATTGCCGCCAAAACATCGCGGAGCACACGGCTCAACATGGTCTGTGACATCCCACCAACAGTCGCCACAGTATGTTGGAAGGTACCGGTGGCAAAGAAGTGTAGGGCTGCCATCACCTTCACCTTGGGGGTCAGCGCTGTAGGATACGGCCGGCCAGGCTGCAAATGTGGGGACAACTGCACTGCCAAATCCTCAATCAGCTGCCTGGTGAAGCGGTACCGCCGGATGCTGTCCCGTTCCACCATCGTTGCCAGATCTGGGAATGGTCGATGGACAGCAGGAGCTCTGCAGTGCAGAGGAGAAGTAAGCAAGATTGTCAGTCACCCCACATATGCGGCATTGAACACACTCAATATCCCAACATACATCATTATGAGGCACAACTACATGAAGTGTGCAGTTCCGTAAGGACATGTATGGTACATACATGGCCAACATCTGTCAACACGGTCCAACAGGTGGCATCAATTAGTCCCAGGTTGGCCCATTGGATATCATGAGGCCGTGTCACAGTTCCCATCTCCTGCTGCCGTGTCACAATCACCCCCCACAGTGACATGTGAGGACAGATGTGCCCCAGGCACCACAGCTCAACGACAGGTACATTCCCAGGGACCCTGTATTGCCACATGGACACTGGCATTACATGGAGTATCATGTATACACCACAGCAAAACAACCATGACCCCCACAGGTAGTGGTCCCACTTGCCACGGCAGGACAGACATGGACGCCTGTGACACACACACGCACAACATCAAAGTCCATGCACACACAACCTGGATGTGGAGACTGTCTCCCATTGTGCACATGAAATCAGAGACATTGTAAACACTACATGCACAAAGTCTGTGGAGGACCATCACTATTGTGCCACTGGGACACCCTGGCTCAAACATACCGTCCCACATGGGACTCACGGGGTATGTGACATGACATACACATACACCACCGTGAAATGTGACCATGGCACATGCACAGATATGAACAGTTGCACATCACAGTGGTCATGTACACGTAACACCCAGGATCCTGTCCCCATGAACACGTGCACAGCCTGGGGGTGGCTGCCCACAGGTGACACCCACAGGACAACATGTACACCAACATACACACAATAGGAAATGCAGCCTTACATGCCTTATGATAAAGTTTGGACAGGCTGTCGTGATGTAGGTGTGCCCCTCACTCCCTGGGAGCTATCTGTGGCTGGCATATGTCCATCTGAGACAGGCATGCTGACATATGCCAGTCACATGTACAGTGATGCGTTGAACAGCAATGGACCGATTGGTGCCCCCGGCCGGCCCATTGCATTCAATGTGTGCGGGTACGCATTGTACCCCTGTACGCGTTGAACTGCAATGGACCGATCGGTGCCCCCGGCCGGCCCATTGCATTCAATGTGTGCGGGTACGCGTTGTACCCCTGTACGCGTTGTACCCTGTACGCGTTGTACTGCAATGGACCGGTCGGTGCCCCGGCCGGCCCATTGCATTCAATGTGTGCGGGTACGCGTTGTACCCCTGTACGCGTTGAACTGCAATGGACCGATCGGTGCCCCGGCCGGCCCATTGCATTCAATGTGGCGGGTACCACGTTGTACCCCTGTACGCTGTTGAACTGCAATGGACCGATCGGTGCCCCGGCCGGCCCATTGCATTCAATGTGTGCGGGTACGCGTTGTACCCCTGTACGCGTTGAACTGCAATGGACCGATCGGTGCCCCGGCCAGCCCATTGCTTTCAATGTGTGCGGGTACGCGTTGTACCCCTGTACGCTGTTAGTACCGCAATGGACCGATCGGTGCCCCCGGCCGGCCCATTGCATTCAATGTGTGCGGGTATGCGTTGTACCCCTGTACGCTGTTGAACTGCAATGGACCGATCGGTGCCCCCGGCCGGCCCATTGCATTCAATGTGTGCGGGTACGCGTTGTACCCTGCACGCGTTGTCCTGCAATGGACCGATCGGTGCCCCCGGCCGGCCCATTGCATTCAATGTGTGCGGGTACGCGTTGTACCCCTGTACGCGTTGTACTGCAATGGACCGATCGGTGCCCCGGCCGCCCATTGCATTCAATGTGTGCGGGTACACGTTGTACCCCTGTACGCGTTGTACTGCAATGGACCGATCGGTGCCCCTGGCCGGCCCATTGCATTCAATGTGTGCGGGTACGCGTTGTACCCCTGTACGCGTTGTACTGCAATGGACCGATCGGTGCCCCCGGCTGGCCCATTGCATTCAATGTGTGCGGGTACGTGTTGTACCCCTGTATGCGTTGTACTGCAATGGACCGATCGGTGCCCCCGGCCGGCCCATTGCATTCAATGTGTGCGGGTACGCGTTGTACCCTGTACGCGTTGTACCGCAATGGACCGATCGGTGCGCACCCATTGACAATGGGCTTGCCTGGCAACGGACGCGCTTTGAATTTCGAACGAGTCGGTTGCTGGAAAATCAGTTGGTCACCCACAACAATGTTGCAAAATCATGTATGTCATGAAGTTGAAGATTTGAAGGATGCTGTGGGTGTGTTTTGGTGCTGCTATTCCATGGATTGGCCAGATTCAGAAGATGCAAACGACTTGGACCTATCACTTTGGACACAAGGGACAGTATCTGCCTCTCCAGCACATATATATTGCTGGCTGTTCCCCTGAGAGCTCACTTGCCTGCACTACATGCTCCAGGACGACATCTGCCACTGCACTGCTGCTGTCTCTGCCCCTCTGGACCCTGCAATGGCACGTACTGTGGAGAGAGCCCCAGCCTTCAGCCTTGAGGAGAACCAGGCCCTGCTGGACAGCCTACTTCCACAGTACAGCAAGCTGTATGGGACACCAGGGGAGCAGGTGAGTGTTCTGTGCACTGCCTTTCTGAATGTGCATATTGTCTGACTAGCAAGGCTGAAAGTCTGCACGCCACTGGCTAGCAGGCTCACTGAGTAGTTGTCACCCCCATAGTGTGTGGTGACATGCACTGGACAGGTATGGTGCAGTGACAGTGCATTTGAACAAGGTTTTACTTCCCATGCAATGATACCATGTAGTGACGTCTGGCAAACTGTCCATGGGCAGCTTTGCACTGCCTGTGTACATCATGTGCCCCTGTGATTGAGACATGTATATACAACTGTGTCATGCACGGATATGTTGCATGTGTAGTAATGGCCTTTTCACTTTGTCATCCTGACAGGTTAATGCCCATCGGAAGCAGGAGATCTGGAAGGACATCATCCGGGCCGTCCGGTCCGTGGGGGTCTACAAGCGCCGGATCCGCAACTGTCAGAAGAGGTGGCAGGACCTTCGGGGCTGGACCCGGAGGATTGCATGGGTCCAGCTGAAGCTGTCGCCTCCTCGCAGGAGGGGCGGAACACGGACCCTGTCCCCCACATGCTCCAGATCCTGGCGGTGGTGTTTCCAGACCTGGATGGGCAGCTGAAGGCCAGACAGCAGCAAGGAGGGGGTGAGTCAAAGACTGCACTGTGAACTCTGTATTACATGCTTTGTGCCCTCCTCTGGCCTGGTTCAACTGCCACAGTGCAGCAGTCATGTTGCCCAGGAGCCATGTCCCTCTATTGTGCACTGCCCACTGCTCATCTGATACCCAGGTGTGGCCCTTACATTCAGGGAATTGTGTCACTTGGGACTGTGTCCTTGCAGTTTGCTTCACTAAAGGTGGGGGACAGCATCTGTTTCCCTAACTCTGTTGTGGGCATCATGGGTGGGTCCATTGTTCACACAACGCCTGTGTTCGGACATGTAATCTGCGTGTTGCTTTGATATGCGGTCCACTTGCTGAGCTGAGCCACCACATGTGCCTGGGGTATGTGTGACACGCCCATGCAGCGGGTGGGAACAATGTTTGGGCCCCAGGAGTGTGCAGATTACGTGTGTCACACATACATAGCCAGCTATCCACTGTCCAGGGCTCATCCCTCATTCATGTGGAGCAGGACAGTCATGCCTACTCCAGGCCATGCAATGCACTCTGTACTCCCACTCCCGTGTATCAGCTGACACATTGTGCGCAGTGATTTGACCCCTCAGGTGTCTGTCTCTGTGTCAGTGTGCTGTGGATTAGTTGCCAGGACTGCTGGGGTGTTTCTTGGTAGGGGCTCAGCATGCCCCTGGAGATGTGACCATAGGAGACGATACTTGTGTGTCACATAGGTGTTTGATCAGCTGCCCGTGCAGACTGGGGTATGCGAATGTGAAGTTCAGGCAGCTGTTCCCCATTCACAGCAGATTGTGAGGGGCTCAGGTTCAGAGGGTAGTGTCACAGGTCTCCCATATGTCCAATAGGTATGACCTGGACAGATGAGGGTTAAGATGATGTGTTGTGTGGGGGATGTACATGTGCACTTGTGCAGCTCCAGGACTTGCATTCCCCATGACCTACTATTGTGACACAGTGCATAGTGTTGTTGTCTGGCTGCCAAGTCATACATCACTGAGACAGTGATGTATGACTTAGCAGTCATGCCTCTGCCATGGCATGTGTCAACTTATTGGTGGTCCTGCAGGGGAGTGACATGTGCTACATGCACACCATTGTGGTGATGGCTATCAGGACATGGATGCATCATGGTGTCTGTCGCTGGTATGCATCACATGCATTTCCTATTTGACTCTGTGCATCCCTTTCATCCGGAAACCTGTACTGACTCAGTGGCAAGAGCTGTGATGTGTGCATGTCCACATGCCACACCGTGTCCTCTGCACTGTCCAACTACTGTGTACTTGGTGCATGTGTCCACACTGGGGTGTTGCAATCCAACAGACACCAGACAGATGGGTGCAAGGCCATGTGGGATGTGAGTGCCATGCTTGGCATCAGACTGACAATTGGCTTCTCCTGTTCAGTTAGGGCACTTTTAGCAATGTACAACTAATGATGCCAGGGCTTGCTCTGTAATGTGCTGTGCTCACAGTGGTGTGTGCGTTTGGTGCAGGTGACTGATGTCTGTCTGTTTCCCCATTGTTTGCAGATACATCCACGGCCACGGAAGGGGACAGCTCCACGGACCAGGAGGAGCCAGAGAGCCAGACTGGGTCAGCAGCCGAGGAGTGGTCGGAGGGACCCAGTGGCACGGAGGGCGAGGGGAGCCACACCGAGGAGTCCTCAGCACCATCCACCTCAACTGAGGACCAGAGCAACTCGGAGGATGACTCCCTTATGGAGGCGGGTGTCAGCAGCCACCACACCCCAGCTAGTGTTGCTGTCCCCGCCACCACCAGCACCACCACCGCCCTCCCATCGGCTCCCATTCCCCAGGTCCGTGGAGGCTCCCATGTTCGGGACCGTGTCTCCTTTGGGCCAGGCACCGCACCCCTGCCCCTGTGTCCCCTGCTGCCCTGAGTGAGGAGTCTGTGTACCTCCTTCGCCAGCTCCATGTAGGGCAGACTGCCATGCTGAGTGTCCTCCATGCGCACACCGCTCTGTTGACTCAGCTGGTGTCGTTCATGGAGGGCATCTCATCGGCATGTCTGACCTACAGAGGGGCAATAGGTCCATGGACTCCTCCCTGACGGCAGCAGTGTCCCTCCTCAGACAGTCCCTCACCCCTCCTGCCTCTGCTCCATCCACACTCCCCAGCACCTTACCCGTCCCAAGCACACACACACCGGCACAGGCACACACCAGCACACACACGTCCAGCACACAGACACACACGCCACAAACAAAACGCACACGCACGCACAGTCAGGGGACTGAAACCAGACTCACAGGGGATGGGGCCCTGGTACACACACACGCATCCACGGGCACTGCGCAGTCCTCAGTTCCCTCTCCCTCCAAAGCACCCTCCCTTGCCTCACCTGCAACCCCAAAGACCCAGCGCCTCTTCCTCAGTGACCTCGGCCTCTTCCCCTCCGATCCAGCTGCTCCAGCATCCAGGGGGAAGAGGAAGCCCCCCACACGGAGCAGAGTGCCCCTCGCCCCCGGACACCCTCCCCCAGGTGCAGACAGACTGAGGCACCCACCCGCAAGTCCCCCCGGAGTGGTAAGAGCAAGACCACGCCGCCGCCCTGCAGCTCAAGCACCAGGTCTCCTTCCTCCATCCCTCAGGCCCCCACTCCACAGGTGCCCCCACCACACCCTGCCCCAGGTTCCCCCACCCACAGATATACCATCCCCAAGAGGATCCGGCCTTCTCCCCCTGCCACTTGCTCTCCCGGCACCACACCCCCCGCTGCGCTTGTCTGTGCCACTGATGTGGTGAGGGTGTCCTCCCCCTCTGTCCAGCCCACCTTGCCTGTTCCCCATTCTCCTCCCCTGGTGGTAGGCACTGCAGTGGAGTCCACTACCACCCTGTCTGACTTGGGCACTGCAGTGGCGGACCTGTCCACTCCATCTGCAGGGTCCACTGCAGTCGTGCCGGCACCCACAACATCTGAGCCATGCCCCCAGTTGTGCCGGCACACACCATGTCAGACACCTCCACTGCAGTTGTCAGTGGCTCTCCAGCACCCACCACCCCTTCCCTGCTTCCTCCTGGTGAGCCCTGATCCTGTCCCTGCGGTGCCTGGCCTACCCCCCGGTTGCCCCTCCTAGTGGATTGTCCCTGGTTTTGTGCAGGCATGTGTAGGGTGGCATCTGCCACTGTCACCCACTTGTGACTTTGTTGATGGACTGGCCATTGGCCTTTGTTTATTTTCTACTGGACTTCTACTTTTAATGCCACATATGCTGAATAAAGCAACTTTCTGTTCTCTAGTGCTTTTGCTTCTGATGTACATGATGTTGATGATGCTAACCATGCCCTTGCTGCAGTGATGGTGATATTTGGTCTCATGATAATGAAGTGTTACTGTGCAGGAACCCATGTGGTCCAGGGGGAATGTGTCCTATCCTGTGGTGTATCCATGTCATCCATAGCAGCATCTGAGGGTGTCATGTGTTCAGTATTTGGCAATGGGATTTCCTACTTAGATTGCCTATTTCACATCTGTGGCTTCCACCCCTGCACATCTGTTGTGCCTGCCATTGTTCAATTCGTCTACTTCCCTGACCATGTGGCCATCTCCAGTGGACATGCAGGTTTGGGCATCAATGGGGAAGGACTCATCTGTGTTGTCAGTGCAACATTGCTATACAAGTGTGTTGGATCTGTGCTGATGATTCCGTTGGCACTTCCATGACCAGGCTGATGTTACGGGAGCCCTCATTTGGTGCTAATTGTTGATTGTGTGACCAAGTGCTCAGCTGACATGATGGGGCCCTACTGAGGCAACATATGGCACAGCTTTCCTCACACAGGAGTGGAGTCCTCTCATGGCAGTGTGTACTCCTGTGACATTGCCTGCGCCCAAGGTGTGTGTTGTATGTGCATGTCTGTGTGTTCACTTCCGTTTAGCTGTGCATGCTGTGATCCCTAGTGTTGTACCTGTTTGTGATGCTAGCTGAGTTGACCTATGTTCCCCCAAAGTCTTCGCCCTGGGTTCTCTGTGATGTGGGTGCATGGCACATTACTGGTCATCAGGGTGTCACCCATAGGTGTGTTTGCTGTCAGGGCTGAGTTTGTGTGCAGACGCAGATGGGTCACAGTCAGGTTTCCCCTTGGCACTTGTTGTTTGCCCCTGTCATGTGATTTCCAGTTTGTGTTATCTTTCAGTGATTGTGACACGTTGTGTGTGTGACTGCTGGCACTCCTCAGGGTCCGGGCTGCAATGTTGGTTGTTGTCTATGTGTGTTCTTTGTGGGTGACCTTGGCTTCTTCATTGGTGTGTGACTGTGGCTGGGATCCCATTGGTTGGTGTGGTATTGCCGTCATGTCCATGTACAGCGTAGTGTGCAGTGTGTCAGACATTCAGGAGTCTTGTTGAGTGGCCATGTGTGATGTGTTTCTGCACCTTGGTTCCCACCCACCACCCTGGAATAGTCATGGGTGCATGTGCAATGTCACCAGTGCATGTGTGCTTCACTGCTGCACATTGTTGGAAGTCGAGGGGTGTGGTGTTGAGTGTGTGCAGATGAGAGTTGTTGCCCGGCTAGGCCCCTGCCTCCATGTTGGCCTTGGCTTACTGGCCATGCTGTTTGATTTGTGCTTGTGTAGGTGTGATGGTAGTTAGTTGCTCAGGACACATGACTGTGGTTCACAGTGTGAACCACATTTAGCTTTGTCATCACAGTGGGATTGTAATGCAGCCCAGGGTCACCACATTGTGGGGGCCCTGGGGGTGGTGCTGTGGTGTGTCTGTGTCTTGCTGTGTCAGTTGCTGTCCCTATGTGCCTGTGTGACATGTGTGATTTGTGCTCCCTCTCATCTGACAATGCCTGCTTGCCCACATAGGGGATTTGGATCCATGAGTTACCTTTGTGTGGCACTGTATGCACATCTGTATGATTGGTATTCAGGTCTCCTCATGTGTTGTGTGGTTGCCTGGGGACACTGGCACCCCCCCCTCACCTGTTGTGTATGATGTGCAGTGTGGGTTTGCCTGTTTGTGTTTGTGCATCTGCACCACTGCATTGGCATATCTTGGGTGTGCCAATGGCTGTATGTAGTTTGGTGGGTTTCCCCTGCTGTCCCTGGGACTCCTAGGTCATCGGTCAGCACAATGATCATGGTTTGTGTGTCCCATTGCTGCCATGGTATGGTATCTGTTCACCTCACATCTGCAGTCTCCACAGGGTATCTGCATGTGTGTGCCCATTGGTGCAAATATGTGGGTCTGCATTCTGATGGTCACTTCTGTCATTGTGTCATTGATGATTGTTGACGGTGTCAGCCCCCATGGGTGTTGTTTGTCTGCACATGGCCAAAGGTATGTCTTATTTGCACTGCAGTATTTGGCTCCCCCAATTTATGTTGCAATGGGACACATACACTACTTTGCCACTGATGTGTTTGTTGTTCTGTGACCAGGAATCATCCATGCAGTTTGGCAGTTGCACCTCTTTCTTTGTCAACACTTAACTTTTGGTCACTGTGATGATGGGGGTTTGGACCCCATTTCCACAATGTTCGAAATGTGCTTCAGCTATGGACCCCACACTTACATTTTGGTCACTGTGATGATGGGGGTTTGGACCCCATTGCCACAATGTTCAAAGTGTGCTTCAGCTATGGACCCCACACTTACATTTTGGTCACTGTGATGATGGGGGTTTGGACCCCATTGCCACAATGGTCATGGCCTGCTTGCATTGTGGGTGCCACACACATATATGTGTGGCACATGTGCTAGGGGGTCACATTGTATGTTCAAAGTCATGTTCGGTGTTGTAGGCATTTGACACAGTCTACACATGCTTGTCATGGTGTTGGGGGATGTCTTCTTCTTGCATTCCCTAGGTTGTGGTGTGCTGGTTGTGTCATGCATTGTCCATCCTATGAGTGGGGGTGGTAGTAGTGGTAGGCATCCAGCCCCCCTGGCTAAGGGTGGTAGTAGTGGTAGGCATCCAGCCCCCCCTGGGTGAGGGTGGTGGTAGGCATCCAGCCCCCCCTGGGTGAGGGTGGTAGTAGTGGTAGGCATCCAGCCCCTGGCTAAGGGTGGTGGTAGGCATCCAGCCCCCCTGGGTGAGGGTGGTAGTAGTGGTAGGCATCCAGCCCCCCTGGGTGAGGGTGGTAGTAGTGGTAGGCATCCAGCCCCCCTGGGTGAGGGTGGTAGTAGTGGTAGGCATCCAGCCCCCCTGGCTAAGGGTGGTAGTAGTGGTAGGCATCCAGCCACCCCTGGCTAAGGGTGGTGGTAGGCATCCAGCCCCCCCTGGGTGAGGGTGGTAGTAGTGGTAGGCATCCAGCCCCCCCTGGGTGAGGGTGGTAGTAGTGGTAGGCATCCAGCCCCCCCTGGGTGAGGGTGGTAGTGGTGGTAGGCATCCATCCCCCCTGGGTGAGGGTGGTGGTAGGCATCCAGCCCCCCCTGGGTGAGGGTGGTAGTGGTGGTAGGCATCCAGCCCCCCTGGCTAAGGGTGGTGGTAGGCATCCAGCCCCCCTGGATGAGGGTGGTAGTAGTGGTAGGCATCCAGTCCCCCCTGGCTGAGGGTGGCAGTAGTGGTAGGCATCCAGCCCCCCCTGGGTGAGGGTGGTAGTAGTGGTAGGCATCCAGCCCCCCCTGGCTAAATGTGGTAGTAGTGGTAGGCATCAAGCCCCCCCTGGCTAAGGGTGGTGGTAGGCATCCAGCCCCCCCTGGGTGAGGGTGGTAGCGGTGGTAGGCATCCAGCCCCCCCTGGCTAAGGGTGGTAGTAGTGGTAGGCATCCAGCCCCCCCTGGGTGAGGGTGGTAGTAGTGGTAGGCATCCAGCCCCCCCTGGGTGAGGGTGGTAGTAGTGGTAGGCATCCATCCCCCCTGGCTAAGGGTGGTGGTAGGCATCCAGCCCCCGCTGGGTGAGGGTGGTAGTAGTGGTAGGCATCCAGCCCCCCCTGGGTAAGGGTGGTAGTAGTGGTAGGCAGCAAGCCCCCCTGGCTAAGGGTGGTAGTAGTGGTAGGCATCCAGCCCCCCTGGCTAAGGGTGGTAGTAGTGGTAGGCATCCAGCCCCCCTGGGTGAGGGTGGTAGTAGTGGTAGGCATCCAGCCCCCCTGGGTGAGGGTGGTAGTAGTGGTAGGCATCCAGCCCCCTGGCTAAGGGTGGTAGTGGTGGTGGGCATCTGGCACCACCCTGGCTAAGGGTGGTAGTAGTGGTAGGCATCCAGCCCCCCTGGGTGAGGGTGGTAGTAGTGGTAGGCATCCAGCCCCCTGGGTGAGGGTGGTAGTAGTGGTAGGCATCCAGCCCCCCTGGCTAAGGGTGGTAGTAGTGGTAGGCATCCAGCCCCCCTGGGTGAGGGTGGTAGTAGTGGTAGGCATCCAGCCCCCTGGGTGAGGGTGGTAGTAGTGGTTTGCATCCAGCCCCCCTGGGTGAGGGTGGTAGTGGTGGTAGGCATCCAGCCCCCCTGGGTGAGGGTGGTGGTAGGCATCCAGGCCCCCTGGGTGAGGGTGGTAGTGGTGGTAGGCATCCAGCCCCCCTGGCTAAGGGTGGTGGTAGGCATCCAGCCCCCCTGGGTGAGGGTGGTAGTAGTGGTAGGCATCCAGCCCCCTGGGTGAGGGTGGTAGTAGTGGTAGGCATCCAGCCCCCCTGGGTGAGGGTGGTAGTGGTGGTAGGCATCCAGCCCCCCTGGCTAAGGGTGGTGGTAGGCATCCAGCCCCCCTGGGTGAGGGTGGTAGTAGTGGTAGGCATCCAGCCTCCCTGGCTAAGGGTGGTAGTAGTGGTAGGCATCCAGCCCCCCTGGGTGAGGGTGGTAGTAGTGGTAGGCATCCAGCCCCCTGGGTGAGGGTGGTAGTAGTGGTAGGCATCCAGCCCCCCTGGGTGAGGGTGGTAGTAGTGGTAGGCATCCAGCCCCCCTGGCTAAGGGTGGTGGTAGGCATCCAGCCCCCCTGGGTGAGGGTGGTAGTAGTGGTAGGCATCCAGCCCCCCTGGGTAAGGGTGGTAGCAGTGGTAGGCAGCAAGCCCCCTGGCTAAGGGTGGTAGTAGTGGTAGGCATCCAGCCCCCCTGGCTAAGGGTGGTAGTAGTGGTAGGCATCCAGCCCCCCTGGGTGAGGGTGGTAGTAGTGGTAGGCATCCAGCCCCCCTGGGTGAGGGTGGTAGTAGTGGTAGGCATCCAGCCCCCTGGCTAAGGGTGGTAGTGGTGGTGGGCATCTGGCACCACCCTGGCTAAGGGTGGTAGTAGTGGTAGGCATCCAGCCCCCCCTGGGTAAGGGTGGTAGTAGTGGTAGGCATCCAGCCCCCCCTGGGTGAGGGTGGTAGTAGTGGTAGGCATCCAGTCCCCCTGGCTAAGGGTGGTAGTAGTGGTAGGCATCCTGCCCCCCCTGGGTAGGGGTGGTGGTGCGCATTCAGGCCCCTGTGTGCATATATGGCATTGGTGATGGGCATCCCGCCCCTATGGTGCTGCTGTTGCTGGTGTAAGTATATTCTGCATCCCTCTGTGTGTGTGTGATGTGTCGTGTACGTGTTGTATGTGTTTTGTGGTTGGTGTCTGGCTTACCTTCTGCGCCGTACGCGTCCGTGCCTGTTCCGGTAGTAAATGTAGAATATTGGTATGATCGGGACGAAGGGATTCATGGTTGGTTCGTGTCGTTCGTCCTTCTCGTTGCTTCGCGTCGTCCTCGTCGCTTCGCGTCGTCCTTGTCGCTTCGCCTCGTCCTCGTCGCTGGCGTGTTCGTCTCGGAGCCGTGGATCGTGTTGTGGCGCGAATCGGAGCTTATGTGCGCCTCTCCCGGATGCTTTGACGTGCCGTGCGTAGCGACGGGTTCGGCGCGTACGGAAAGCGCATCGTACTTGTTCGGCCGGACGGAGCTACATTTTCCCTTCCGTGCGACTCGATTCGGCATTTCCGGATTCGCCTCGGTCGGGGAACAGGACCTGGTTTGGGTGAGGACGGGTCGGCCGGATTCTTTGCTGTTGTGCGCATCGTACTTACTCGTTCGGTGTGCTGTACGAATCGGTCGGGAAACAGGCTTTCGCATGGCTTTTTTCCCGACCGAATGCTATTGGGTGCGCCTCCGACCGAGATCGGAATCGGCCCCTATGTTTCTTGGTTGATATATAACACACCCCAAGAAAAAGTTGATCATATTTCAAAGCATTCTCAGAGCTGGAGCTTTTGCTCTTCAGCGGAGGATTGCAGGGACCCCATATGACTATTTTTAGGGCTGCATTATGTGGTTCAAGGTAAGTAAAAGATTCTAGCAATGTTTACTACTATTGCCAAAGATAATAGTCTTCGCTTCATATATTGATGTTGTTATTTCTTGACAAAGTCAATAGGCTCAACTTCATATATCAATGTGGTGATCTATTGACAAAGCCAATAGGCTTGCTTTTATGTAATGTAGTGGGTATCCTTTGACAAAGACAATAGGTTTGCTTTGTATATTGATATGGTCAACCCTTTACAAAGCAAATAGGCTTGCCTTGCATAACAATCTGGTCACCCTTTGACAAAGCCAATAGGCTTGCCTTTTATCTATTGATCAGGTGATTCTTTGTCAAAACCAGTTGGCCTGCCGTATTTAAAATGGCACCCTGATCACCAAGGCCACTGCCTTGCCACACCCTTCTATGCAAAGACTTCACCAAGTGCAACGGTCTTTGTGGAGAGGGCACTCCCTCTCCAAACCCAACTGCCCAAAGACTTTGCCCAGTGCAACAGTCTTTGGGAAGAGGCCACTCCCTCACCAAATCTTACTATGCAGTTCACCCTGTGCAGTGGTCTTTATGGAGAGGGCAGTCCTTCACCAAAAACTACTATGGAAAAACTTTGAACAGTAAAGTGGTATTTACACCTTGTGTCTTTTCGGACAAGTAGTCCCTCATCAAATTCTACTATGTATAGACTTTTCCCTGTACAGCAGTTTTCACATAGAGCCCAGTCCCTCACCAAATACTACTATGAACAGACTTCACCTAGTACAGTGGTCCAGTACAACAGTCTTTCCAGCGAGGCCACTCTCTCGCCAAACCCTACTACGCAAGACTTCAGCCAGTGCAGAGGTCTTTGCAGGCGAAACAGCCTTTACAACGAAAGCATTACAACACATGCCATTACAACGCGAAAGGCTTGTTGCAGGGGGTAGAAGGTGTTGGAGTTAACTCCAACACCTTCCCTACTGTTGCACACACTGGAGTTGGAATACTAAATTATACTATTCCAACTTCCAGTGCACCCCCGACAGCAAGTCGGGGTAAAGGTATGCATTGTAACGGCATGTGTTGTAAGGGCATGCGTTGTAACGTCTTACAACCCTTTGCAGAGAGGCCACTTCTTTGCCAAACCCTACTATGCAAAGACTTCATCATGTGCAGTGGCCATTGTGGAGAGGCTCTCCAACGCTAAACACTACTGCGGTAATATTTTGACCAGTGCAGTGGTTTTAGCGAAGGGACCACTCCCTCTACAAATTCTACTGTGCAAAGACTTCAGCTGGTGCACCTGTTTTTGTGGAGAGGTCCCTCCCTCACCAAACCCTACTGCACAAAGACTTCACCCTGTGCAGAGGTCTTTGTGAAGAACCCAGTCCCTCAATATACTCAAACTCCCTTACTTCCTCAAGTCCTTAATAATACAGTTAGACATTGTAATAATATCTTAAATTTCCTTTAAAATAAAAAACTAGAAATTCACAAAAAAAACAAAGGTTAAAGTGACGTTATAGTGAGATGAAAATATCAGTTTTAACATAACATTTTCAACTAAAAATAACACTGAAATTCACCAGTTATAGTAAACTGAAATACTATAACTCGCACCATTTCCATGGACTGCTTATGACCTCACATATTACATCACTCATGATATGTTTTACCACATTATTGATAACATGAATACGAAATCTGAAAACAACACTGTGCATGATGGGGGCATGAGTTATAGCTACTTCAGTTAACTATAACTTCTGAATTTCAGTGTTAAAATGTTAAGTTAAAACTGATATGATATTGTCACCCAACTATAACGTCACTTTAACCTTTGTTTACTTCAGTGAATATACATTATACATACATATATATTCACTGAAAACGCAGTTTACAGGGATGTTATAGTTAGGTTTAGATTTCACTCATACAAAACCACTGAAATTTGGCAGTTATAGTTACCTGAGCTAACTATAACTTACGCCCTCACAATCCACTGCTTATGATCTCACATATTACATAATTCATGGCATGACATGGTCAGTGACATCACTGATGATGTCACTGATGACATGTCAAATGACATCACTGATGACATCATCCACAGAACCACTCACATACCCACTTACAGACCCATACAACCACTCACACATCCACTCACTCATCCATAGAGCCACTCACACACCCACTCACACAGCTACTCACACAATCACTCACTCACCCATACAACAACTCACACAGCCACACACACACACACACACACATACAGCTACTCACACACCCACTTATTCAACCATACAGCCATTCAAACTGCCAGTCACTCACCACTACAGCCTCTCAACACAGCCATTCACTCACTCATATAACTACTCAGACAACCACTTACATACCCATTCACACATCCATACTGACACACCTGCTCACTCACCCATACATCCACTCACTCTCCAAAACATCCACTCTCACACCAACTCACTTAACCAAACAACCACTTAAACAGCCACTCGCTCACCCATGCAGCTACCCATACACTCACTCGCCCACCCATTCAGTAACTCACATACCCACTCACTCATCAATAGAGCCACTCACACAGCTACTCAGTCATTGATACAGCCACTCACACACATACTCGCCCACCCATCCAGCCACTTACACAGTTATTCCCTCACACAGCCACTCACACACCAACTTATTCACCCATATAGCCACTCACACATCCACTCACACATCCATATAGCCATGCAGACAGCCATTCACACACGGATTCCGACACTCACACACCCACTCAGATGACATGTGTTAGAAATAGTATCACTCAGTAGTACAGAAGGAATAGTATTTTAACTTATACAATACCTTAGTATATATCTTTAAATCTCAGAAACATTTTTTAAACACTTACACCCACTGGATGATGTAATCAGTGATGTAATTTGAGATGTCATGAGTGATGTAATATGTGAGGTCATAAGCAGTACATTGCAGGGGTGTAAGTTATACTTAGCTCAGGTAACTATAACTGCTGAATTTCAATGGTTTTGTACGAATGAAATCTGAGCCTAACTATAACATCCCTATAACCTCAATTTTTTCAGTGAATTGCTATGGTTTTTTAAATTCTATTTCCTAACTATAATGTCCCCGCAACCTTTGTTTTTTTTCAGTGATTTTCTAAGGATTTTCAAATTCCATTTATAAAGTGTTATGTCCCTGTAATATCTAGTCTTTTCAGTTAATTGGTGGGGTTTATTTTTAATACTAAGTGCACTACAATATATTTTGATTTTTAATTGAGAAAAAATGTTTATAGGCAATTTCTTGCCTATCATACCTACTTTTGACACCCATGTAACACAAACATGGGGTCAGGGAACCTCTACTCTGACCCCTTCATATAAAGTCCAGCAGACATTCAGCACCAGGGAAAGTTTCCCAATGCATAAAGTGGTAGCCGCAAGTTTTCTCTCAGATTGCAGCCAGCCAATCAGGGCCTTGCGGATGGCATGTGATATCGCAGATTCCCGCGGGAATACACAGAGGGTTCACGTCCCTAGATATACAAATTTGTTTTTCTTTTAATATCTCAAAATTTACTAAACAGATTTACACCAAATAACAAACAAGCATGTGCAATGCAATCGGTCTCGCCTTTGGGACCTTATATGTATTTAGCTATGCAGCACATTAGCCTGGGTGCTGAAACATCTACTGTTCTTTAACATGGAGGGAAAGTAAGCACCAAACTGCGTGACACTCCAGGTATGGGAACACATGGAGAGAAATATTGCCTTTCAGCGGAAAATGGTATAGTCCAAAGCTCTGTTTTTAATATAAAATCAGGGCCTTCGGTTGTCATGTCACTGAAAATACAAGATTTGAAAAAAATATTATTGTCTATGGGTGCTCGTGGAAGACAATTTCTATGGACTGGAATCTAGAGAATGCTAAAGTGATTCTGGTATTTTACTGACATCTGCTGGTCGTTTTCTATCAAGAAAGTTAAATAGAGGCAGTTGTCAGAAAAATTAAAAAAAGAAAGTCCCTCAGCATAAAGCAATTCTGGTATTTTAATGACCTCTTCTGGTCGTTTTCTATCAAGACAGTTAAACAGAGGCAGTTGAACAAGCAGAAAGCAATTCTGGTATTTTACTGACCTCTACTGGTCGTTTTCTATCAAGACAGTTAAATAGAGGCAGTTGAACAGAAAAAAAAGTACCTACGCGGAAGCAGACAAGTCCTAGAGCTGATCTCCAGAGCCCATAAAGTACATACACATATAAGTATATACTAAAGTTTATACAAGAGATCTTGAATGCTCAACCTAAAAAGGGCTATTTCTGGACCAAGAGCTACCTTTCTGCCAAACTTGATGTAATGCCGTCCAGCGGTTCGGGCTGTAGTCATGTTCAAAATCCCAATGGGTAATAGCATAGAGAAAAAGCATTTTGGGACCCCTCCTTTTTCTCGGCATCCATTTCACAAATCACCCGAAATGTTCAACACAGCAGCTGAACAGAGTGTTGTACTAATTTTGAAAAGTTCGTGAAGATTCGTCAAACTGCGCCAAATTATTGGCAGAAAAACCACTTTTCCTATGGAAGCTAGGTCCTAATTATAACTGCCTACTGGCAACTGCCAGTAGGTAATATATATATATATATATATATATATATATATATATATATATATATATATATATATATATATATATTTATATATATATATATATATATATATATATATTATCTACTGGCGGTCGCCAGTAGATAGTTATAGTTACAACCTATTATCCATAGGAAATCCGCGACATTCTATTTGAAATAACTCTCTTGCCGGTTGACGTATCTTCGCGAAATTTTCAAACTTCGTGGGGCGCTCCGGTCCGCTCCTACCCTGAAAGTCTCGAGGTGATACGTCAAGCAGGGGCCGAGAAAAAGGGGGTCCCAAAACGCGTTTTCCCATGCATTTTCCCATAGGAAACTTTAGACACAGCTACAGCCCGAACTGCTGAACGGAATTACACCAAATTTGGCAAAGAGGTAGTTCTTGGTTCAGAAAGAACCCTTTTGTTAAATGGTGTAAACCCGTTCAGTAGTTGCTGAGAAAATCAAAAAGTAAAAGTACATATATATCTATGGGCACGGAGGATTCGCGCACCCTCCCGATCACGAGCTGCATGTTAATTGGCTGTCAGCTGGCTGTCAACATTCCGATTCAGGAAATGTTGGCAGCCATTTAGTCCCTCGGTAGAACCGAGGGACAGAAACAAGTGCGCAAAGCGCACAAAGGGGGAGGAGTAGAAACACCCTGACCCCCTAGGTTTGCTCAGGGGGTCCCACAAGGACCCCTGGGCAAAAAAAAATTTTTTTTTTTAAAAATCGGCAGGATGCGCTCAGGGAGCGCGAACCCTGCCGGAAAAAAAAAATCGAAGCACGGTCTCCGCGCTTCGATATTAATTGGCCCCCGGGTGGCCCAAGTCCCGGGGGCATGCTGGGGGGTTAATTTTATGTGTGGGGGGCCTCTAAGGGCCCCCCAAGCCCGGGGACCACCACCCCCGGGGCTTTATGTACAATGGTGCGGGAGGGCTCTGAGCCCTCCCGCAGCCCCGGGACCACCACCTCCCGGGGCTTCTTTTTTTATTAAAAACCTGTGTGGGGGGCTCCAGCCCCCACACGCCCGGGACCACCACCTCCCCGGGGCACTAAGAAAAATTACAATGGGGGTCCGTTTTGGACCCCCAGAGCCCGGGGACCACCACCTCCCCGGGGCTGTGCACTGAATGGGAGGGGGCCGCGCGGCCCCCTCCTGGAAGCCCTTGATGGCCCTGGGGACCACCACCCCCAGGGCCGGCTCCTGCAGTGTCCCGGGGTGCCTACCCCCGGGACACTGCTGTTGCAATGACAGGACGGGAGCCTCGCGGCTCCCGTCCTGTCATTACAAACTGCTTGGATATTGGAAGAGAGGCAGGAAACCTGCTCTCTCTTCCAATATCCAAAGCCGATTGCTTTCCACATGGGGAGCAGCATGTCAGCTGCTCCCCATGTGGAACAGCAATGCCGGCTCCCAAGGGATGTGGGGAGCCGGGGGGACTGTGGGGGGATTGGGGACCCCCCCACAGTCCCCAACGAGAGGGCCAGCCCCGGGGGATGGGGTCCCCGGGGCAAGTAGTGGCCCGGGAGGGGAGCCACGCGGCCCCCTCCCCAAAAAACAAAAAAAAAAAAACGATCGGGCCCGCAGGCCCCGCCCCCTTCCTTCACCACTCTGCAAACGCGCCCCTGGCGCGTTTGCAGAGAGGGAACAATTCCCCTTGAATACTGGGGGTCCCTGGGGCCAACTAGCCCACCAGGAACCTCCAGTATGCGCCAGGGGCTGCCTTGCAGAGAGGTGTACAGAGGCCACGCCCCTTTTACACCTCTCTGCAACGCAGCTCTATGGCGCTTTTGGAGGTATATGGTGGGCTAGTTGGACTCCGGGGACCCTCAGGATTCAAGGGGACTTAATCCCCCAACTTAAAACGCGCCACGGGGCGCGTTTGCACAGTGGTGAAGGGAGGGTGCGGGGCTTGAGGTGACATGTGTGCAAACAGGCCCCGTGGCGCGTTTTAAGATGGGGAATTAAATCCCTTCAATCCTGAGGGTCCCTGGGGGCCAACTATCCCAACAGGTACATCCAGAAAGCGCCACAGAGCTGCGTTGCAGAGAGGTGTAAAGAGGGTGTGGCCTCTCTACACGTCTCTGCAACGCAGCCCCTGGCGCATATTGGAGGTTCCTGGTGGTCTAGTTGGCCCCTAGGGACCCTCAGGATTCAAGGGAACTTAATCCCCCAACTTAAAACGCGCCACGGGCGCGTTTGCAAAGATGTCACCTCAGGCCCCGCCCCCACCCATCACCAATGTGCAAATATTACTCTAAAATCAGCCGAAATACGAATTCCGATTTACTCACCTGTTATCAGGAGAGACCTCAGTGCTGCATCTTTCAGCCCAGTACTGATCCTGAAAAGTAATTTTAACTGTACTTACCGGTAACTTGAATTTCCTTCATAGGCTAACATTGACTGGTTTCACTTGGAAATTCTTCTAAGTGTGGAGTTTTGGAACTTTAAAATATTCCTCTAAAATCAGCCGAAATACGAATTCCGATTTACTCACCTGTTATCAGGAGAGACCTCAGTGCTGCATCTTTCAGCCCAGTACTGATCCTGAAAAGTAATTTTAACCGTACTTACCGGTAACTTGAATTTCCTTCATAGGCTAACATTGACTGGTTTCACTTGGAAATTCTTCTAAGTGTTGATTTTTGAAACATACAAATATTCCTCTAAAATCAGCCGAAATCCGAATTCTGATTTACTCACCTGTTATCAGGAGAGACCTCAGTGCTGCATCTTTCAGCCCAGTACTGGTCCTGAAAAGTAATTTTAACCGTACTTACCAGTAACTTGAATTTCCTTCCATAGGCTAACATTGACTGGTTTCACTTGGAAATTCTTCTAAGTGTGGAGTTTTGGAACTTTAAAATATTCCTCTAAAATCAGCCGAAATACGAATTCCGATTTACTCACCTGTTATCAGGAGAGACCTCAGTGCTGCATGTTTCAGCCCAGTACTGATCCTCAAAAGTAATTTTAACCGTACTTACCGGTAACTTGAATTTCCTTCATAGGCTAACATTGACTGGTTTTCAGCAAAAAGTTTCAAAGTGTTGATTTTCACAAACTACAAATATTCCTTAAAAATCGCCTGTATGACTTAAACGCATTCTTTCAACTGTTTACAGGAGATGCACCAGTGCTGGATCCAGGATCCAACACTGAGTAAGAAAAAGTAACGATAACAGTTTTTACTTGCTAAGTGAATTTCCTTCCATAGGATAACATTGGTGATTCTATGAGAAAAAGTTTCAAAGTGTCAACTTTTAAAATACAATAATATTCCTTAAAAATCACGACTGTAACCAAAACGCTTTTACTCAACTGTTTACAGGAGATGTACCAGGACTGAATCTAGGATCCAGTCCTGTGGTTACAAAAGTAATCCATAAAGTAACTAATTGCATTTAACTAGAAATTCACATTGAGCTGAATGTTGCATTGTGTTTGAAAATGTGTTGCCCATTGCAACAACTGTAACTACTGTACTTAAAAGTCTATTGCCTATCTGCAAAGTATTTAAACTAAAGTAATTCATTCTGAGAAAGTATTTTTGTAATGTAATGTATAATGTAATTACAATGTAATTTGACAAATAAAATATGTAAAAAAAAATTGTTTCTAAAAATGTAGTAAATCAGTATGAAAAAAATTAATATAACAATTAATACATTTAAAAATTGTCATTTACAAAACCTTTGAAATTCACTGAAAAAACCGTAGGTTTCAGGCACGTTATAGTTAGAAATTAGCATTTAAAAAACCTTTGAAATTCACTGAAAAAACCATAGGTTTCAGACACGTTATAGTTACAAATTAGCATTTAAAAAACCTTTGAAATTCACTGAAAAAACCATAGGTTTCAGACACGTTATAGTTACAAATTAGCATTTAAAAAACCTTTGAAATTCACTGAAAAAACCATAGGTTTTAGGGACAGTTATAGTTACTTGGACATTGCACTCGTACAAAACCCGTGAAATTCCCCCGTTATAGTTAGTTCAGCTAACTATAACTCGCGCCCCATAATGCACTGCTGATGACGTCACATATTACATCACTCATGACATGGTCAGTGACATCACTGATGACATCACTGATGACATCTCAAATGACATCACTGATGACATCATCCACGTGATAATCTGATGCACCTCCTCACACCCTAATATAATCTTTGATACACCCACTCTAAATTACAGACTGCCATTCGCAAAACCATAGACACTCCAACACCAATAACTACATACCCACTCACTGATTCTTAGGTCTACACACACACATCCACTCACTCACCCGTACAGTCACTCATACTTACGGTCACTCAGTACAGGACTATCATATGCACTCTTACTCCTATATAGACACTCAAACAACGCCACTCATCCATAGAGATACTCACACACCTAGTCAGTCATGCAAATAATTAAACACACTGCCATTTACTCACCTATACAGTTATACACACACCAGCTCACTTACTCATACAAATAGTAGCACATTGTTACGCTCTTATACAATCACTGATACAAGCACACAATCATCCATACAGCCACTATCACAATCACTCACTCTTGCTTATAGCTATTTATATACTCCAACACACATATATACTGCCTTTCACATATGTAGTTACTCACACATGTACCACTGGGACATACATTCACTCACTAACACACTCTTACACACACTTACCCACCCATACAGTCTATCACAGATGCACTCTTGAAACCATCCACCCAGTGAATCACCCACTCACACATCTATGCACAGAGTTGCACACACCCCTCCCACACAAACACTCAGGCACCCATACAGATACTCAGACAAGCATTCAATAACTCATATAGAAAATCATTTAGCTATTCACAAACACATGCAGCCACTTACACAGCAACAGACAGACGGATACAGACATACACCCAGTTTAGTCACTAACCCATGCATTCAGTAAGATACGTTAAATCACTCACTTATAGAGTCAGTCACGCACCTACTAAATCATCCATACAGACACTTAGACACCCACTCATTCTTCAATACGTCTTTTCCTATATATTTTAAAAATATTTAAACTTTACAGAAACACACAGTCACTGGATGATGTCATCAGTGATGTCATTTGAGATGTCATCAGTGATGTCATCAGTGATGTCACTGACCATGTCATGAGTGATGTAATATGTGACGTCATCAGCAGTGCATTGCGGGGCGCGAGTTATAGTTAGCTGAACTAACTATAACGGGGGAATTTCACGGGTTTTGTACGAGTGCAATGTCCAAGTAACTATAACTGTCCCTAAAACCTATGGTTTTTTCAGTGATATATATATATATATATATATATATCCTATATAAATATATATATTTATATGTATATATATATATATATCAATCAAAATAATACCCTTTCAGGCATAGAGTGACGCATAAATTATGCA